>CABFWB010001917.1:83203-126119 GCA_902151455.1 Timema bartmani | reverse complement strand
TTGTTTCAGTTTTTTCCTCTCGCATGCTGACATATTGATTCTAAAAAATCTAATAAGGTATCCCAATTTGCCTAATTATTTTAAAGGCCTTTGATTTATCTCAAAATAATGTTGGACTAATGGTTCCTGGGTTAGTTTATTATATGTATAGGGACTGCTATTAATACTAACTACAATTTGTTTTCTGCCATTGCCAGAGTAAAGGGTAACTGTGCATATTATAAAGCTACGTACTACTTATAGCTTGAAGAGTTTGGGATATAGTGGACTCTGGTGGACAGAGAATTGAACACGAACAAAACTCAAAAGGATTCATTTCAGACCATGGAGGTTATAAAACCTAAAAAATACAACGAAGAAATAATTTAGTACCAAACGCATCGTGATTTTATACGAATACGGGTATAATCCAACTTGCGATGCTCTTCAATTTCCACTATGCACCGAAATTGAGGATCTTAGTCAAATTATAAATAAAAAATACTTGAATTTTTAGAATTATTAGCTTCACTAGTAATATAAACTTTATGAGAGTATTGTCATAATTTAAAAGTATAAACCAATATTTAAAAAAAACAATGAATATATACTTGTAGTTTTAAAACAAAAGCTTCATTAGTCCTAATCAAAAAAATTAATGATAGTTTTGTTATAAACAATGTAAAAAAAATGTTAACTTAGACACAACATAAACATGAAAACAGTTCTTAATAGATTTCCAATTTAAATTTTATGTCCAAGCTGAATTAAATTTACCAAATGCCAACTATATGCTATAGGAAACCGTTAAAATCCTCTGCAACTAATATAACTTTTTTTAGATATCAGGGTATCATTCACCTCTACAGTAATAATTATTTACTTGCTATAGTATTTTAAAATAGTAAGCCAAAAATTATTTCTACCAATAATAAGTTTTTATAGGTTTTCGAATAGTTATTTTCGATAGTTTATCCAAAAGTAAGAACTTAAATGTCTATATATTTTCCAAAAATAGATTTTTATAGTTTTTACAATAGTAAATTTCTATAGTTTTTTCCAAAACTAGATGTATATAATTTTATGCAATAGAAAATGTATATAGTTCTTTCCAATAGTAGATTATATATTTTTTCCAATAGTAAATATCTATAGTTTCTCTCCAAATTTACCCATTTAAATTTCTAATAGTTTTTTAAAATAGTTTTATAATTTCCTTCTCATAACTTTATTCATCCATACACATTTTACAATGTTCACAACTTAAAGACACAGTCTAAGTGCTCAGATTTTAAACATCGAGAATTATAAAACTTCATATTAGACTGGTCTACTCTAAGCTTGACCTATATTTAAGATCATCCTGAAATGATAAATATGATTCTACATCTAAAGAGATGATGAAAATAGACGTATTATTCAAGAATAAAAATGTATTTTCATGAAAAGACGCATATTTTTCGTACGAAGTTTGGCAGTGTTAGTCTCCAAGTAAAGTTGTTTCAAATTGGAGCCCGTCAGTCGCTGGGACTTGTTACAAAACAATGGTGGGAGTGAGTCTGAACATTTCAACCTAAGTTTTGATGTTCACGAGGTCTCTGTTACCCCCCAACCCACCCTTCTTTACTCCCTTACATCATTGATGTTCCTAAGCACTGCCTTCACATAACAGGACTATGTTTGAATAATGGAGGGTCGCACAGTATCAAGACAAGGTAAACAGTTTGAAACAAAAGCTGGAGAAGAGGCTTTCTACTCTCTTCCTAATTATGAGGCTTTTATTGAATATTACCTTCTCTTTACACAGCATCTGAATACCTGTACAAGCTATCCACCCTTCATTTACTAATATAACATAGCTGAATAAGAAACAATGTAGCGGAAGTGCATCTACATTTGAGTGAGGGCAGAGTATAAAACTCTTGTAAGTAATAATCACCATCAGTAGAGAAGGCGATGGTTCAAACTAGAAAAGATGAGATTGAAGCTGAGTCCTGCTAGGTTCCTCAATGCCTTGATTAGTAGCTCAATTCCTTGATCTTACATTAATCATAATTACCTCAATAAGGTCTTAAACCTCTTTACATTTTTTGAAGGGGTGTTCAATGTTTTATGTTTGACCTTTTAAGGGGTCTTACCCTGACCTACCACATGTAAGAGCACCCCTTCCTCCAAAAAAATAGGATCCGGTTTAAATCCTCAGCCCTATCCATGACTGTATGTGTCCCTCGGACTTAAAGAAGAACTTTTAAACAATGATAACCCATAGTTCTTCTTATAAAAGTTAAATAAATACTTCCTTTGAGAATATGGAGAAGTATGATCTTGGTGTACTACATTTCAACTGTTTCCTGAACTTGGGTTGATTCCCAGAATCTACCCCCCCCCACCCCCCGCACCCCCAGCAGTATGTTCAGTGTTAGTGGTTTCTTCACATGAGAGATTACCACTTACGGACAAACCTTTTTTCAAAAATTATGAAAGCCACTTCAAACAATTTATGGCCCGTGCAAATTAATAAGTTTCAAATTTGGGGAAAAAATGAGTGGAGACTTATTTTTTGATAAGGGTTTTTATTTATTTTTTTATATTAAATTAAGTTTTAAGCTGGAATTATATTTAACTAAGCTATTGACGTTATTTAAATTTTTGAAATGTTTACTCATGAGTATTTGAAATTCTCAATGCAGCCCTTATGACCCAAAGGGTTTGACACATATGGTCTATGGGAATACTTATACTTAATAAGAATGCAATTAACCTTATTAAAATATTGACAATTCATTAACCTCCTCGACTGTAGTTTTCTCATTCTTTCGCAGATATTCGTTTATCTAACTTTTATTTGTACAATTTTTATGTATTGCTATCTCTCTTGCTCACAGCTCACTTTTGACCTTTTATATGAATATACCTTGTCTCGACCTTGCATCACAAATATGTTTATCTGTCCTCAGGTATTGCAATCTCTGATAGTTTGTTAATTTATTCCTCCCAATAACATTTGGCAGACATCTTGGTACGTTCTCATTTAACATATTTCTTCGCTCTCTCTTTCTTCAGTATGAATACTAAAGTTAGTGCTGTTCGTTTCTAAATTACGTCTTACTTCCCGTCAGTTCGTCTCTAATTGCACTAATTGGGTGGGAAGCAGGTAGTATCTCAAGGAATGAAGAATGAACAGTACTCAACCAGATGGTAGGCTGAATCATCAACAGCTCTACCGTCAGTCAACTGTAGAGCCGAGACAGCACTGAAGAGGAGTACTAGGGGAATGAGGAGTGAGGTAATTCCTCGTTGCTTTCCTCACTTTCAGAAAAAAAACTAACTCGAATTCACGTGGAGAGACAATTAGAAACCATTCACTAAAAAACACTGAGAATGGATTACAATCCCGACTTGGAAATATGACTAGAGGAGCTAAAGGATTAGGATGTTTGTTTCGGTTAATAATATTGAGGATTAGTAGGCTACATAAGGGGGCAGGTTTTTAATACACACATGTTTAATGGAGGAAATCACCGCAATACAATTAAGTTAAACCCACTTCGGTGGCCATACGGTCAAAGGCGCTACTCTTGCAGTAGACTAGACTGCTAATGATGGGGGTAACAAGGTTTTAATCTCGGTTGGGTGATCTGAGGGTTGTTTTATAAAGTGGTTTTATACTTTCCCTCTATGCAAATGTGGGTACACTTCCTATAAATAAATCTTTCCTTATATGTAGAACAATTAGTGTAATTAATCCATAAGCGTTTAAGCGGTTAGTAAGATGTGGTTCTAAAAAAAGTATATATTAAAGGCGAAGCTTGAGGTATTAGTGATTATAATTACAGACATAAGCCGTATCTTGATTATATTTGAATACATTGAAAAACGACACCTCTAAATGGGAATAAAACCCAGGACCTTATTCTAAGATATAAATTACAAGACTCAAATTAAACATATTAACTGACGAGAATAATATTTATTAAGATCGATGCATATCTTAAATGTTGTATTTAATCGATAAATATGCTAGCTTTGTCAATCGAAGGTGCACGCTCATTTTAGTTTTTTTAAGTCATAAAATTATCGATAATTTCATCGAAAAAAGAATTCTTACAGAACTCACCTAAATGTTTGGTTTGTATTAGCAGTAATTTTTTTATTTAGTATGGATATCAAGTGTTTCATCAGCAATCCAGAAATTATAATATAATATGTCAGATATGTTATATACCATTAATTTAAATTTTGATAGCTCTTGTAACTTAAATTATCACAAATCATTACGAACATAATATATTTGTATTTTTCTGAATTATATTATTGTTTATACCCTTAATCAAGTAACAACACATACAGCATTCTGTTTTTAATCATATGAAAAATAAACATGTATCGTTTTCCAATTCCCAAACAATATTAATATACCACTAGTCTAAAGCATCCTATGATATTCGACTGACAGCTGAAGATGGGTAAATAGGAATTAGAATCTCGATCAGGTCTACTGAAGGGGTTTTGCCTTAATGGTTTATCTACTCTTCTTCCATGCAAATGCAGGTAGATTGCCTCTAAAATTCTTCCCTCCTCATCCCTAGCCCATTAGAACAATAATCATATATGCCTGAACTGAACAGGTAGTAAGACGTGGTGATAAAAATAAATGGTAGATTAAGATGGCCAGTTGGAGTCCAGAGTTTAAACTAATTATATATGATTATTGTTGTGATGTATTCAGAGCCCTTGGAGGCCTACTATCATAATGGAGATGTACAGTATGATCAGTTTTGAAGGTAGGAGGTCTATATGTAATGAGAGCTCAAGGCAGAGCGGTGTACCACAATGCATGTCGCGGCCGTGGTTACATGACTATGCACATAAATCAAACCACGACCACTGCTCGTCGGACATTTTGATATGGTCGCTATATGGAGTGCTGTTATACAGACACATTACATATATATGATAGGAGTTCGGAACACAGTTATATCATCAATTAGAGGAATACTTGTCAAACCAAATCAAAGATACTATTGTATTGTACATTTTATTTCTAATAATTGATTTTAATTTTTCAATTGAAATTATTTGGAGTAGTTTCTGAACCGAATGATTATATCAGACATCGACTTTCAACCAAATTTAATTTTAGAATATACACAACTTGTATTTTCTATTTAATTTCTGTAGAAAGGGAAACCACAGGTAATATTAGTAATTCATATGGACTCGACCCTGGTACGAATCCAACTCCAAACAATTAGTTGAGCATCTTAAAACAATACCAACTGAGATATTTGTTTATCTTATTTTTATTATGAATATCTTATAGGTTACTTAAATTATAATAGCTAAAGTAATTAGGATTAAAAGAAGTACAATTTGTAGAAGTTTAATAGGCTACAATTGCATTTTCTTAAATAAATGTTTGAAAATCACTTAGCCACCATTTCATTTAAGACTCCAAACTCGCTTGGAGGTTGTTTTTGATTCTTTCTAACAACTTCCAGCAAATTGTACTTTACTATTCAACGAATTTTACTACCAGCCCATAATTTTAATCATGCAAGTGAGGTAGGAATGAGAAAGTTATAATCAATAAGAAATATAGCCAAATTTGCGTTTAGGAACAGTGTATTTAGGATAAACTACCCTCCGTTAACATTTACATGACTCAAGCTTTGACATCCCCAATCATTGGCAAACCTGTACTGATGAGCCCAACGTTTGATCCGCGTGGACACCGATGTAGCTATTTGTTGCTAGCTTATAATACTCGTATCTCTTCAACTAAAATATATAACAATGAATACATTTTAAAATGCACCAGTTTCTAATCAGAATAATACTTCAAGTTCATATATTTTGGTTTACAATGATGTGGAGGTCAAAGTTCAAACCCAGTTTCATGCACTGGGTGTGATTTTTCCAAATATCCCTGTCCCTTGTAGGTACAGGACATTTACTCAAAAGTAGATCCCCCAAATGGTTAGGAAAACACAGTGTGAATAAATGAATGATGACCCACAAAGGTGAAATATAAATGCATTTAGAAAAGTATTAATAATTATTGTTTCACGGAAATTATAGTGACGTCTGAATGATAAAATGTTATTCACCACTTATAATTTAAATACACATTTAATACATTTATTTTAATACATAGTTTGTGATAGTAAAACTTGCCCCCCCAGGTTCCTACTAAGATCATGCATGTAGTTTCCTCCCTAAGCCACACAGAAGACAACAACTGAGTACATCGACTAAAAGCAACGGTGAACAAATACTCACTAGCTGTTAACGTTGTCATGTTATTGTATATTTATATCCACCGAGCCTGAAGGACAATCTCATGGAGATCAATACAACAAAAGAAGGATGCTAAAAGATACAAGGGTGCCAACTTTGATTATTTACCTTCCAACTATCAGGATTGCAAAATATAACGGTAATTATGTCTTATAGGGCCAGCAAGTTTAACTAAGTGGAGCTTATGTATGGGCTTCTTAAATGTAACTCTAGGCAAAAAATTTGTTAAATTAATCTTGTTAGTCGTCATTTAACCAAAGGCAACGTCAATATTTGAATTTTTCTTTTCCTTCGAGAGCAAAGAAGAAGAAAACCAAAACAAAGGAAGGAACCGGGATATTGTTAAATTTAAAATGAGCTAAGCTTTTTTTCCCCGTGCGTATGATGCCAGCCAATTTCAAAACACTTAGTGATTGACTTCAATTAGAAATACCTATTTTTCATTTTTCAACGATAGCTTACAAAACCTACACATTTAAAGTGTAGGAAACAAATTTCTTTTTTCTAGAGTTTTTTTAAACAAGATTTTCAAATGAATGAGATTAATACATTTTCATCTACAAACATCCAAGCTTTCTTTCTATTCACAATTTCGACAACTATTTCAAAACAAATCTGCACTCAGGATTTAGAGTCTAGTTTATTTTCATGAGAACAAGATATTAGATGATATAAAAATATTTAATTTTACCAACCAGAAAATATATTGCTATCTCTAGAAAAGACATGGAAGACCACTTGGAACCCTAGTTCATTCAGATTTATTTGCTAAATATTAAACTTGATTATTTTGATTTTATTACAAAAATATTAAGAGCCCTTCCTATACATAATAGTAACAAGACGTTATTTCTACAATTCTGATAATGTTTTGAGTCAACCATGAAAAAAAATAACTCATTAAATGGCTAAAATAATACTATCGAGCTTTGCTCTTTTAATTTGATCATTGTTGATAATTACATCTTGATTTTAGCCTGTATCTGCACAGAAGTCTTTAGGTAGAGAAGAACATTACACATTTTAATAATAATTATAATATATATATATATAACTAACTCAAAGTTTGGTTCTATTATTATTTACAGAGTAGTGTGCATTGTAAACACATTGTTCTACATTATTTGGTTCCCAAACCATGAACATGTTCTCCTTGTGATATTCTCTTTGTTTACCTTTCTTCATCATCCCACCGTAAGCTGAGAGTAGGACACAGGTGAGAAAGGGGTATTATAGGAGTTAATTTACATAATTTGTTTTAAGATTCCTAATATAGTTCCAGTTATATCTTTTTTTAAAGTGTTTTACTCATATTATTACTCACCAACTAACTAACCACTCAAATATTAGTTAGAGTTTGCTATTTAGTTAAGTATTTGCCTTCAAGGAAATAAAACTCATGGGGTCTGATAGGTCCTCGCAGTGGCGACTAGGGGAAGATATTTTGGGGGATTTGTTTATACATGGGATATATTTATATGTATATATTTATTTATATTTAAGTGTTATTTTATCTACGTAGTCCACCATTATATTGTCATAATCATCTTGAAAGCCAAGCAACCGGGAATTCTAATAAAAATATTATGTTTACACAACAAAAGGTACCTTTGGGATGTATAAAATTATGTAAATTGGGCGCCACTCCTAGGAACTAGGAGAAAGAATAATAAAAAATAAACTTTAGCTCGACTAACTTTGACAGAGGCATGATGACTCTTAATACTGGAGACCACTGGGTGTGCTCGGGAACGTTTATCTGGATATTACAGGGTTAATGATAACACCTACAACAATGGTGTGCTGTAAGTCTCTACAAGAGTTGAAAGAATACTTAAAATAAAACATGAACAATTGAAATAAAATGGATCATTGAATGAAATGTACTAATTTTAAATTACATTCATCCCAATCCTACCTATGGAATTCCAAGTAAATACAATTCTAACATGACAAAATAAAATAAATTAAATATTATATTATATTCATTATTAAGCAAAATTAATCAATTAAAATAATAATCTCTGAGCATGGTTAGATTTAGGAAATTATAATAAAATATTGGATTTAATAAAATTTCTGAATATATTTAGTTTTTTCTGAACATTTTATATTATTCCTGGATTCTTGATGATAAAAGAAGATAATAAAATATATATATATATATATATATTTATAGATGAAAATTTGGCTGGATCTCACCAAGAAAAATATTCTGTGTTGAAACAACAAAATGTAGGAAATTAGTTTCCTCTTCTTAATTACAAATGATCCACAGTTTCCGAATACCAACAGGCTCTAGTTCTTCCTTTGACGCTCAGCTTTCTATTGATATATTAATATCACACTTTTGAAACAGGTTTCCACTTTAAAATAAATTTATCGAGGAACCACACAAATTTGGTTCCATACTTTAAGGACGCCGAGAGAGAAGACCCTCATCTTCTTCAAAAAGTGTTCCAAGAATCAAATTTAAAAACGTTCTATTTTCTTCCAAGTCCAAAGAGAATACTAATAAATTAAAACAAAAGATAAAATGTGATACCTTTCTGTGCTTTTACATTGATACTATTGTTTTTGATGAATTATTTATCTTTGATTTATTTTAATAAAATAGGTTAACTTTTTTTTGTTACTAAAAATATTTTATTTGATTGTATAGGCAATGAGATGTTGTGTTTGATTTTTTTATTTCTGAAAGTTATATGTTTAATAGCTTCTTTACTAATAATGATTTTACAAACACCCAATTCTCTTCTGATGAAGAATCTGTACCTTATAAGGGATAGAGTTTTTTTAAACTATTCAATCATTAATGAAGTCCATTCCCTAAACATTGTTAGTGTATAGCCCACTAAACAAAGCCTCTTAGAGGGTATGGCAAGATATCTGAACATGCAATAGTAATTAGTAACCTATATACCCACGTGAAGAGTGGTTATTCTATATAAATATAGTATTAATTTGAGTTCTGTTTTACTTGAAAGAAAAGATAATAAGAAACATTTTAACAAGATATAATTAGTTTTTGAATTGAAGGAGGGAGGTCTGATGTTCATAAAATTACTTGTAAGTTATTCATTTGGATGACAATCAAGAACTAGATTCGCGAATATTGAAGTTAAATCCTATTACTGGAAAGATACTGACCCTCGCGTGTTAAACCAAGAGGAAGGGAATATTCAAGCCATGATAAATGCGATTGATGTAAACATCTACTCACAGATATCAGTGAATGAGAGTGAATTACAAAGAAAATAATATTTTAGATATTATATACTAATGAAGTGTGGATAAGATAGAAACAGGACAGTATAATAAAGGCTAACATGTGGTTTTTATTAATGCAAAATTAAACATTTTTTCAGACAAGAAATTATAACTTTAATTATAATATATTATTTGATGAAACCTGCACTAGTGAATAATATAAAAAAATACGTTTAGTATATTTAGACAGACATCAGAATTAAATATTTAACTCGACCATAGTTTTAAAAAGAAACCTATTCAATGATTTAATTATTTTTATGACAGACGCAGGTATTAAATATAGTGACTCAACATTAAAACAGCTCCGTTTGATATGCTTTTGTGCAATCATCAAATTGTTTTAAACATTTTAAAACTAGATGCGTACATACATAATACTTGAAGTACTTCTGTGTAAGTGTACGAGATACCATACCTTTACATATTTGGATAAAATACTATAATTTGTTTTTAGAAATTCAAGTGGGCGTGTTTTGTTTGAGGGATGATATTATTTATTTAGAAAATCTTTTCGTCGTGGTAAAAGCTTTGAATTCCATGGTCTGCAGGACAAAATTTAATTATATTAATCTCTAGCAAACTCGCTTGTTTGAAATTATCCTTGATTTTTTTTTTTACATCCTCGGTAAAGGGCCTTTATCAATAATGCAGGCGATGTGAAAGAAAATTATATAGTATAGGATCTACTATGCAGGCTGAATACAAAGCAGACACAAAAAAAATTGTGTCAAATACCAGAGTTCATCATCTCTCTTTTAATATAAAATAAAGAATGACTTGATAATTTCATTAGTGATAGAACAGTTTCTGAGGATCGTATTAATATGCAATACATTACGAGATAACTGTTTAGTATAAATAAGCTATTATTTTTAATCATCACTTCTGATTACTTGTCAGACGCATATGTACTGTATTAAACGATAATAGACCCTGTATGAAAACCAACCATAGTTTACACTCACAAACAAGGTAATGAAAGATTAATTCATACACTATCACCATTCGAAGGTTTTATTTAACCGAGCCCACTATCCTAGAAACCATTATCTTGTTAACTATCTAGAAAAATATACTTGAAATAGTGGCCTATGGCACACACAAAAGACTTAAATGTTCTGAACGTTAAGAACCTCCTCTAACAAACAGATTACGGTTTCAATTGCCCAAAGAAATTTTGAAAAGATTTTGGTGTTACAAGTCAACTAAATTCGAAATGTGAATCTGCTTACATGACTAAATGTCCATCTTGAACGAGATTTGCCTTCCAAGAGTGTTGTGCCAGCGTTGTACCGGGTGTTTTATTAACTTTTCTTTAGGGGGGTTGTAGACTAGTTGACCATGAGAAGGGATAGAATCACATGGTATCATGTCATAGTTCAATCAATCAACGTCCTTTTGTTCCCTGAGTAGTTGCACGTCTGCCAACCTCCCCTGGAGAGCACTTCACTAGGGGGAGGTGGGAGGGTGGGGTGAAAAAGAGAATTAATATCCATTCCCTCTCTCTCTCTCTCTTTATTGAGTTTTTGTTTTTGTGTTAATGCCATGAGTCCCACCGAGGCCTATTCGACGCGATGACCCTCGCGTTTTTTCTCGGGAGGTGATGACGTGTTGAGAGTTGAACCGTGCCACACGCTACACAGTCCCTCTATACAGAGGTTTTCAATCTAGTATTGAGAAGGCTTAGTGCTCTAAGAAGGAAGATTTCTATATTATAATCTGATAATGGGACCAATTTTGTTAAACTCAACAGTGCCTTACAGAGATTGGATTGGCAGTCAATATAAGCATACTTAACCATCAAAAGAATCACGTGCTAACTCATACCCCCTAGAGTGGTTTTGTGGGGAGGATGGTGGGAGAGGCTAGTCAGGATTGTAAAGGAATTGTTAAGATATATCATGGGACGAGCATAAGTGTTCTATGAAGAGTTGTAAACAATCCTCTGTGATACTGAGGCCATCATTAACTTATGTTGCTGATAGTTTGGATGATATTAAGCCCTCGAAACCAGCCAACATTCTACAAGGAGTTTTCAGCAATGAAACGGCAGATCTGGATGCGGTAGACGAGATCTACCTTCGCAAGAGAAGCAGGTACCTACAACAACTTCGTGAATATCTAAGACAGAGATTCAGGAGCGAGTACCTAGCCCAACTGGTTCATCATGGACGAAGCAATATGTGAAGTGTCAAGATGGGAGATGTGGTATTGATTGTATCTGCTCTGATCTGGCATCTTGGCATGATCTTGGAAGTGTATCCTGGAGCAGATGGGTTCGCTAGAGTAGCAAAGCTGAAAACAGCTAATGGAGAACGAATCAGACCATTACAGTGCCTTTACCCATTAGAGGTGTCTACGACTCAAGTGGAATGGCAACAGCTAGATACTTAGATCAGCCATCCACTAGAATATGGACTGCCACAGGAAGCAGTCAATATGTCTAAGAGAGGGGTGAAAGATTAAGATACCGTCAAGACTAGACTTGTGAAGAAACAGTTTGTCTAAGTGTTAGAACTCTTGTGACATTTCAAATAAGGTTTGTAGAGTGGTAGGACTAAAGATTTGATAGATTTAAGTGTTGCAACCGAGAGAAACATTTCCACAATTGTACGGTGGGAGGATGTTCGAGATTTATTATCTTTGTAATCTATCTTTTCAGTTCCTTAAATGTTATTGTTTATTATTAGGCGGCATGAAAAATGAACCAAGAAGACGGTGACTTAGTTGAGTTCGTAGTACCAAGAAGAGAAGTTATTGTTCAGGATTAAACGATTATTTGTGTTTGTATTTCCTTTTAAACAGTGCCAATTAATAAGTTATATGTTACAAATGTTAACAAACATTCAAGTCTAGTTCTTTTCTGAGCACTAAGGAATACTAATCCATGAGTATCTCAATCTGATATGCCAGGCCATTCACAGGATAAGTCCTTATAGCTAGCTCAAATACAATAAAGTGAAAAATGTCAACCTCAACAACGGATTTTTGGCTCAGTAAGCCAATGATCTACCACTGAGCCATCTTGGTTCATTTCGTATCTAGGGCCATCTTTCATTAGTTGTTAGTTTATTGGGCGTACAGCGTGTTCGGAAACTAAAAAGTCCAAGCAGCACATACAACTTGTTTGAACCAATAGTAATACATAATCCCTATACACATACATCCGGAAAATTATGCTAATACCATTAAATTGTGTTCAAAATTTCGGCGTTCAGAGCCAGGAGAGCAAAGCTGTACAAGCATGCGTGTGCAACAGGTTACAGAGGATCTAGTTGCGCGGCACTGCACATGTAGTAATGGCAAGCACTTTCTGTGATGTAGATGAGCCTCAGAACGTATTCCTATTTCTAGATGAAATGGTTTGCTGTTTACTATTAATTGTTTTATGTTCTGCTGCCGTGCTCCAAGATGTCAAGGTGTATAGTGCCACGCACATAATTCCTACGCAGCCTGCTGTACACGCATGCACAGCTTTGCTCTCCCGGTGCTGTGCGCCAAAATGTTGAAAACAATTTACTGGTATTAGCATAGTTTGCCTTATGTAGGTGTATAGGGATTTTATATTACTTTTGGTTCAAATAAACTATATGTACGGTTTGTGCGTTGAGTTTACAAATATCCTGTATATGTGGTTACTTGTGAGAGTATCTGTATACGAGACTAACCAGGATGTCTCAGTGAAAAGAGTAGTGGAGCGCAAATCAAAAGGTACCATGTTTGATTCCTATGTTCAAGCTATCATTTTTCACTTAGTTGAATTTAGTTGATAAATCTGAAGATCCATTACCCGTTGGTAGACCGCGACGTCAATGAGAGGATACTGTGAGCATGGATATGGATATTGGATGTCATGTTAGGTTTGGTTTCAGGTTATAGCTCAATGGCGAGACTGAGTGATGGTGGCCACAAACTTTCAAGAGAAAATGGATTCATTAATCTGATGATGACTTAATACATTTATCGTTGCAATATTTATTATTTATTGTTAAATAGTTTTCAGTGTTGGTTCAAATATAAAATATCTCACAAATACAACTTCAAATTGCAATATTTTTCTATTCATATTTCCTAGTTATCTCTAATAATATATTCACAGAAACTGGATCATTTTGATATAAAGTCCACAAAGATAGGTCTTTTAAACTATAGCTATTGCTATGCCATTTTTCAACGTGGGGTGGATTTGGTTTTAAAACTTAAACTACTGAAATAATTAGCTCATGCTATTAATTATACACTTGATTCGTTTAAAAGATTATAGGGATGTAACCGCTAAGAAAGAATTTTCATCTCAGGAATTTTCTGTTTCCTGTTGTAGATTTTAAAAATAATTTAAATCAATATTAATAAACAATATTTATCCATATGAAATACTAGCTTTAATATATCGTGTAGTAACTTATTACTAGATACTATCTAAACCAAATCAAATATGTTTTTATTTAAAAATAAAATGGTTTGGTTCAAATTAAAAAAAGGTCGCATACATTCAACTCTTGGTCAAATTATATTAATCCTATTTTCATATTTTTAATTGATGCTTTTTTTATATGTTTACATTATGCAGTTACCGATTCACCCTGTTAATGGTTAATTCGTTACTTAATGCTAATTTCATTGATACAATTTTATGTATTTAAACTTGGACTACTTATTAAATATGATTTAAAAAATAATGAAATTTTATGACCAAAATCTCACCTCACTTCTTCTTTTGTCTAAATCTCGATCAAATTTACCTCCGTGTTTCTACCAAAATGGGTATTTGTTTGAAAAAAGTTTGTTTAGTGCACGAGCCACTTTTCACTTGATAAACAATTAATTTTTTTTTTGTTTGTTTAGTGCACGAGCCACTTTTCACTTGATAAACAATTAATATTTTTTTATTTATCAAAGTTAAATCTGGAGAAAATATTTTGCTATTCTGATTTTAATATTTACATTTCTTAAATTCAATTTTGGTAAACTGAGTTTAGATGTGTGTATACACTTATTTTGGACAAATTGTTTTATTTAGAAAGGTTGGGGATACAGCATGTTTCTATGAATAGAAGTTCGAACACTGATCTCCTGAGAGCCGGAATATTACTTATTACTTCTAAATAAAAGTAAGACTAGAATTAAGAGTATTTTATAAGCACAAACTATAAAGCCATACATTATTTCTTAGGTAAAATGTTTTAATAGAAATATATGTAATTATTAAATACCTTATTATGAATTCTGACAAAGTTTTGAATTTCTTATTATAGCCAAAGAATATAAATTATTTAATTTATAGCGTACATAAAGACAAATATTTTTAAATGTTAAACCAAATATATTTTGTAGATAGTCATTTAGTAGTTTAAATACATATTTTTATTTAAGGAATTAAAATAAGTTTAATTCAAAAATTAGATTTAATTATATCCCACATTTAATAATATTGAAAAATATATATTAGTTTTTATGTTGTTTTTGAACTAGTAAACACGAATTAATTAGTTTGATTTATAATGTTGTGTTATATCTGGCTCAAAAAAAGATAATTTTATTCAACATGGTGAAAAATAACTTCACTTAACTGGGAATGAAACATAATGCTCGATATATAGGTTTTTCGTTGGTGATACAATTGTTGCTACATTATAATTTAAATATAATCTGATCATAAACACACATATATACATTATAAGTTTGCATTTATTTTATCTGTTTTCTTGTGATTATAGGCAAAAATACCTATAAAAGTTATTTCATATATTAATAATTATGTATTAATTAAATTCTCAACGTATAGCTTTGTATCATTTAGAATTCTCAACATCAAGGCATAATCATTCATTTGAATTTTTTCCGTTTAGACACCAGTGTTTACTGAAGCAAAAATATAAATAAAATACAAACATCAGATGTCCACACATTAGTAGACTATGTTTACAAACGATGCAAACACAGAAGAAAACTTTCTATAAAATAAACCTCTTTATATAATCAGATTGAGAACGTCCCTTTATTTACACAAATAGCATTAAGCTTAGTTTTTAATTTCTTAAGAAATTAAAATATAAAAATATTTGTAGATAATTGTTTTGTTTTTATGTTTTATTACATACTTTTTAAATCAAATGTATTTTAGATAAGAAAACAGAATGATGAGCTCGAATAGAAGGCATCGAAATTATTGACGAAACGCCACACATTGTGTAAAGTAATGATTCAAAGCTACCTACCCGGATATAAGGCTGAGTCATAGTTGGCCATACCAGCTCTACCAGAAATTTGGGATTATTTACATCAAATATGTTATATTAAATAATATAAATAATACCCAAGAATTTATATTTAAGAATGTTATTAATAATTCAATAGTTTTGTGAATCAACACATATTAAATAAAAGCATGTATTCATTATCTACATATCACATAGACCTATTTCCTGAGACTTGACTACTTATTTAATATATATTTACAATATTTATCCCCCAATATTGCTGAACCAGCCAAATTATTAGTTTTATATGCTAAACCCTAATCAATAGGAAACTGCCTCTTTACTCGTGCCCTTTTTAAAGTACCTGCACCAATTCCAATTTATGGCTTTCGTTCCCATTTCTAGAATGTTATGCTTGAAAAATGTGTAATGTAAATTTAAATCTTAGCTCTCACGTTATTGGCTGAATTCAAATCTAAAACCAGTAATTCTGAGTCAATATAACGTTTTTTAGAGGTATTATAAAGAGGTTCCGCATTGAATTTACTTTTTTTTCCATATTAAAGAATATAAAGATAAAAATATCTCCCTCTTTCACAAAATAAAATCTATTATTTCATGTTCTTCGACGAATATCATTGTTTAATGTGAAAGTTAGGGAATATAACCCTTGAATAATATTATAGTGTTATCTCCCATTAATCTATAATGTAATAATTAAGTAAATGTGATAGACGGTACTAATGTACGAAGTGACCAAATGTTTTATGACGTAGGAATTATCAATAGTGTGCCCTGGTGGTCTAGGGGTATGGTATCTGACTTCTGTGCTGAGGGTCCGGGGTTCAATCCTCGGTCCCGGCACAGATTTATCTGATTGCCAAACCCTTCCTTCATCTCTGACAAGACGTGTATTAATCACAACTTGTGAATATGAGTAATGCCAGGCCTCCACCGTGGTTCGGATCCCACGTTAAACTGTAGGTCCTCCATTTCATCTCACAATCACCATACCATTACACACTAGTATAAGTGCGTATAACCCGAGTGGGCAGTAAGAGGCGGTGCTAGTAATAATAATAATAATAATAATAATAATAATAATAATAATAATAATAATAATAATAATAATAATATTAATATAAATTCAGTATAGTAAAAATAGTTCATGTATACAGTTTGTTTTATTTTGTGGAAATGTTCTAGTAATAAAATAAAATAATTTAAAAATATGTAATCAGAAAGTGCCTTAGATGCCTGACAGGGTTTAATAAACCTCCGTCTACTTCTAGAATATATATTTCATTATTATAACATTATAATATTCTCCACTTAGATATTAATTCCCGAAAAGGAACATGTAATATGAACCTCTCTGGAGACCTAGAGTCCTTAAAATTGTTAAATTATTAAATAAAATTTAACTAATTATCATTGGTAATGGATTTAATAATATTTTAAAATAAGAAATATATACCTTAAGCATCGCTACGCTAAACAATTACAAAAACTAGCAGCCTGAGAACATAAACCATTCTTTCACTCATTATATCTTGTATATTTAACTGTCAAAGAAACTGTAGAGTTATGGTTCCCTAACCTCTCTAGCTGTTTTATTTATTTCATCATTCTCTTGTTGGTTACTAGCCCTCTGCAACACGCACTTGCCTCCTGGAGGTTAAAATATTTTCACTCTCACCACTTTTGTACTTAGGCTACCCTGAGTGCATGGATCTCCGTCTTGGAGGAATTCTATATCATTACAAATGTAATGCCAAGAATCTTACGTATGGTGTCTAATTCGTAAACTTAGTTTATGTGTGTGTGTGTGTGTGTGTGTGTGTTAGTGTACAACGAGAGAGACCTGTGAATCTCAGAAATGTTACATACCCATACTATTAGTGATAAACAGTTGATAATCTTAATGTAAATTGTATTTATTCAACTAATAAAAAAAAGCATATGCTCAGATTAATTTGAATGATAGCACGAATACGTGGTGCATCTTATAATATAGTGCCAATAAAATATTTGTTAAAGCCAGAATGCTACCCTTCAAAGTAAACGAAATGCTTAACTTGAAAAAATAACAAGTATGAACACGTATCATTCCATTCCTAAAAACTTTTACAAAAAAAATAAATATATAGTTAGTTACGTTTATACTAATACAAATTCAAAATATACGTAGAAAAAGTATTTTAATAAAATAACCTATTTAAAATGTTTAACTATATTTGAAATAAAAAAAAGTTACTTAACATCCAATCTCTTTAAACATTATAGTTTATAGAGTCACCCGGAATATTTTTGAGGTGGTTACATATTAAAAGTATTAAATAGGAACATATTTTATAACAGAGAAAGAATTAAATAGGTAACAAAAATAGATTTATTATACAATAACATAAAAGTTGATATCGGGTTACAATTGGTAAAAGAAAATAGAAAGTTGGACCCAAGAATAGTAACAGTGGTTGAAGTCCGTTAAATAGGCAAAGGAATACTAGTAACTCTTAGATGAACAATATTACGTATTAAACTGACAAGTAAGATAGGATTTAACAACTCCAAAGTTATAGGAACTTCCCGTGGCTCGGAAGAATACGTGTCCAAGAAGACACGGCAACCGTCAAAAGGACGTTACGAATACAGAGAGTATTGGATTCCAACACAGCCGGGCTAGCGCCTGACTTCCACCTGAAGGGTCTAAACAGAAAACATGGTGAATCAAATACAAATAAAGATATGACAACAGATCCTATAATTTTAGAGTTACTAACCGAAGCTCATCCTAGCTAGCTGGCTTGGGTTGTAGTAAAGAACTGTTTCAGATATTGAAAGAAGACGGACTGTCCATTACATCAGCAAATGGCTAAAAAGCAACCAGGTGTCTACACTAAATAGTAATGGCCGGTTCTTTCCTAGTGGATAATAAATCTTAAGAAGCGCCAACCATGGGGCGAAAGAAAGTACTATCTGTGCGGGCCACCATACAAACTTAGCCGTGTTCCGCACTTTGCGCACCCAAAATAATAACACAGAATAAGAGATGCCAACAAGAGCGCTGTGAGATGCTGACCTAGCTAGGTCCTCATGTAAAAGCGATAGACAACTTGCTTGTAGCCATACAAACATTAGAACATATGAGCATGACGTCCGTGGCGTCATGTGATATCGTAAAGTCTTATGGAATTAGAGTGAAAGAATGAACTTGTGAAGAAGAGGACTCTAAAGCCCGGGTCCTATTACATATAGAGCTCAAGACTCCTGTATTTAAGCTATATCATTTGGACTATATGTAGTCTAAATTTCTGACCAACAGAAAATTACATCAACTATACTAAAAAACTAGATTTAGTCACTCTGACTAATATATAGCGTCGAAAGGACAAATAAAAACAGGAAATCATATTGACTAAAGCAAACACGTCTGATGGACGTGGGACTAAGCTCATAGCCACTTTTGACTAACAAAAAACTTACATAGTCATTAGGACTAACTCAACAAGTCTGAAGGACTTGGAAAACAACTTAATACTTGGATCAATAGACAGGATTTCCTTGGCGTCGAGGCGGTGACACCCACGTCCTAATCATTATGGTCAGCAGTATGTTCTACAGGTGCTGGAGTAGAGTTTCCTTCTTCGAAGATGTCCAAGTGATGAACTACAATCTGTGAACCTAGGAGTTTCCCGTTACATACTCTTTTCTTGACTAGCAAATTGGGCAAAGTAAACAAGAGAATTGGGAGGAAGGGAGAAGGAGTTTTGGAACGGTGGAGAAAGAGTTGCCAAGGAAGTCCGCTAGGGGCGTAGTGGTCATCGCTCGTGGCGTCGATCGCGATGAACCAACGACCATCTGGTCTTTCTTCAATGTTGAGTTCAAGAGGTTAGACGTGCATTGAGACTGCCATGGCTTTGCTTCCACCATACTTGCATAACAGTTGGTGAAAGCATGGTGATCGTATCCGGGAACATCCACGTAATGTAAGTATAATACAAACGATATTATTGTTAAATACATCAGTATTAATAATCTTCTTCTGATTCCCTTTTTGTAGTTTAGCATTTTGTGCGGATTACAGTTTGTAAATGTCATTTTGATTTAAGTGACATGCTACAAAAATCCTTAAAAGTAATATTTTATTTTTTTTATTTTAAATTATTGGAAAAAGTTGAAATATTTTGTCTTGAAGCCTAGATAATCTTATCGTTAGGTACTTCTAACAATCAGTTGGAATTATTGGTCGACATTAATAAAACTAAAATACAATCAAATTATATATTTTTAATCAATTTTTAATAAATCATTTTAAGTCATCATCAACACACTCATGAAAAGCTTCCAGCAGCTGGCCGGGTCTGTTTGGAACATAAGCCTCTCCAACATACCCTTTCATAACACCACCCTTCTTCCTCTGCAATGACCCAATCTTTTCTTCTTTCCTCCAAACTTATTTGCACTTTCTACAGCCACCTATCCCATAGTTTTCCACTTGGCCTCCAGTCTCACACTTCAATATTCAGTATCTTCTTTAGTATATTTTCCTCCTCCAATCTCCTCACACTATACCGGCCACTTCTTCTTATAACTACGGCCACAATAGACTAAAATAGGGTGGACAGAATCAAAGGAAATGATTACAAACAAAAGTAAAACATTTGCAATTAAAGAAATATATGAATTATTTATTTAATGTAATAAACAGAGTTAAAACAACAAAGTAAATGGCCTTACAAGTCAAACTGAAGTGTGTTGGTAAACAAATAAATCATGGTTGAGTCTGCACCTGCGCAGTACGTTTGAGAGTATATTCTAAGCCTTCAAGGTATATTAATATCTTATTTGAAATAGTCTGGAAGAGACAAAAAAAAAGTAAATAAAATGGTTTAGTTTAAAGAACCTTTCTTAAATGATTTACAAAGCATCTGATTCACCACAATGAATATAGACCAAACAAATCTAAATTTAAGGATAAAAATTAAATTTAATCATCCAATCAGATATTCTTCTTTTTAAAATTTAAATCTTTAAGCCTTACGAACATTTCAAAGGGTTTAAATAGCCTCTTTTAAATGGTTTGCAACGTGTCTGTTTCACCATTGTGAAAACAGACCAAACAAATTTAAATTTTAGGTTCAAATTTAAATTTAAATATTGAATCAGATATTTATTACCAGCACAAAGGTTTGACTTCCCGACTAAAGTTCAAACCTTCCTAGAACTATTATCCTCGTCACTTTTAGAGAATTCGACCAAATTTCTACATTTTTAATAATTAATTTTATAATAGAAAACAAAGCATTGTTACGTAAGAAAAATTTAACTGCTCACTAAATTAATCGGTGGATTTTAAAGTCAAAACATTATTAACCAACAGTAAGTAACTTAAATATTTACTCCGAAGATGATACGTCTCTAAAAATAACCTATAAAGGAAACATTATCAAATTAAAGAATTTAAAAAAATTATTAGTGACCACACAAGAAATAAAATTTAATATTTAAACAAAAATTTTAAGTCAGAAAAGAAATTAAAAAAGTTTCTACCTGAATATTTCAAGAAATTACAAATACACTAGCGCCCAATCGGCAATAGGAAACATTAGTTTTTCATAACAGAATTTACTTTCAAAAATAAAACCTTTAGCAAAAATTTATAGATGCCTAAACTGACCGATATCAACTACATAATAAACCTAAGTCTTGAATAGGAATTCTCATGGAAGTGTCGGATGCAATAGTCAACAATATTTTCTGAGTTCCCTCGTTATATAGGTCTAATTGAAGGGTAAGGAGGTGGGAGTTGCTTATTAGTTATATTATTATTAGTATAACGTCACACGCCAAGCAGCTGGTGGAGAGGCTACGTCTCATTAGTCACGTACACCAGTATCTCAGTTTATAGAAGTTCAATTTGACTTGTTCCCAAAACACGAACACCAGACACGTGGTGAGTGGCTGCAGACTATAGCTACGTTCGTTCAGTCACGTATATCAGACAGGTGGTTAGTTAGATTTCCAGAATATGAGTGGTCCTCCTGTAGCTCAGCCGGGCCAATCAGACAATTTCTGGACTCCTCTATTTTAACATGTTGTTGCTGCATCACCCAATCTTATTAGAACTTCTCTTCTTTTTAGAATTTGGTCCAAACAGGTTGTGCTAGACCAGAGGATACAATGTGTGAGTACAGCACATATATTAGATATAGTAAGATTGTGATATTTAATAATGCCGAATGTCTAGGAGTATAAGATTATTTGGGATGATTGTTTTTATAATACTAGTTAGTCTTGTTTGTATTTATATTGCAGGATATCTATGTGTATAGGCTTATTTGGGGCTGGTAGTAACATTGTTATATTGGCAGTACAAGCCAATGTTAAAACATGGTCATACCATTTTAGTCATTCATTCGCTATCCTGCTCTGCACTGGGTCCTCCTAAGATGCTCCTCTCACCCTTTCATTTCTCGTCTTATATGGCATTGTCACACCTATAGTATTTCTCAAAAATCTCATTTCACAGGCTTGAATTTTGCTTTCATCCTTTTCCTTCATCTCCCACGTTTCCTCTGAATATGTCAATATTGGTATGGAGTACGTCTTGTAGACCCCTCCTTTACACTACCTGGTCACATTCCTGTTTAAAGTTATACTTCGGACACTTCTGAAAAAAGCTTATGCTTTCTTCCCTCTCTCACTGATTTATTTTCTGCTTCTTCACCTTACGTCTATCACCCTCATAAGATATTTAAAGCTTTCTAATATCTTAAAATGCTCCTCTTCTACTATCACACCTTCATGCACATGGTTTTATTCCCTTCTTGTAATCAGAATCTAGCTCAAACTTAAATTAAACCTAATTCCGTACAACTCCACCACTTCATACCCCATATTTAACTGATCTAGAACTTATTCCTCCTCATTGGCTTATACCATCAGGTCATACGCAAACACCATTGCTTTCATACTTCCCTCACCAGTTCTTTCTAACACTTTCTTCATTACTGAACATTATTGATGAGAGTGCACTTTATTGCTTCAGGCCATTTCTAAACTCAAACCACTCTTCTATCCCCTCCCACATTCACACAGCTCTCTTTGTACATATTCTTCACTCATCTTACTGTCTCATTCCTCACTCCTTTATTCTTCAGTGCTTCTCATACTCTACATCAGCACACATTGTCATAGGCTATTTCATTATCCAGGAAGGTCATCAGCAGATCCTTCCCAAACTCTTAGTGCCTCTCTTGCAGATTACTTAAATTTACCGTGGAACTTCCTGGTCTGGAAACATTAGGTTCCTTTTTCAATCATACCTCCATTGTTCCCCTTTTACTTTTCTCCAGTATCTGTACAGATCACCACCTCCAACTCTAACCTATAGAGGCCACAATAGCCGGGAAGAGGGTGGTCGGAATCTATAAGGCATTTAATGTAACAAAAAAAAACTTTGCAAGTTTAAGAAAAATTAATTATTTACTCAAAGTAAGATAACAGAGTTAAATAAATAATACGTGACCTCACAAGTCGAACTGAGTAGTGTTGATTAACATATAAATATGGCAGAGACTGTGCTTGCGCAGTACATTTGAGGGTATATTTCACAATCTCAAGGTAATAGTAGTCCTTTAAGAAGACTACGTTTGAAACAAAAGTGTTATATCATAAATTATTTATTCATTCAAATTAGTTTGGAAGAGACCCAATAATAATCATAAATCGTTAATAATAAAGAGTTTAAGGAGCTCCTCTACTTTGTTAACAAGGTACCTGAAACACTCTTGTGACTTCAGACTAAACAAACACATTAAATCATTATCACTTACTATCTTACGAGGGGCACCAAACAGCGACAAAACTCTAGTAGTTAGGCCGTTTACAGTTGTAGTTCCTTTCATGCTTCGAAGTGGAATTAAGATGACAAACCTGGAAAATCCATCGACCAAAACCAAAATACTAGTGTTACCCTTAGTGGATAAAGTAATGGGAACAATAAAGGCTACGAACACTTTCTCCCAAGGGTGCTGGGCTATATCGGTCAAATGTAACCCAACGCGAGTGTTCTGGGCGGGTCTAGCCTCCAAAACAGGCTTCACAGCTCCTAACCCAATCTTGCAAAACTAGCTAATGTTATATACCTTTTCACACACCTATGCACAATGATCATCAGGGTGTTTGCCATGTAGTTTCCACACTTCTTCCTGTCTAATCTCTTGAAGATAGTTACTATCAAACCCTTCTTACATTCCTCTGGGGTCTTCTCTTCTTTCCATATTATTATAATCACCCATTACAGTGCTTGAGGCCCTTATCTCCTACTTCTTTCTCCATTTCAACACTCACTTCATCCCGTTCTTGTGCCTTACCCCATTAATACTCTTCAGTGCATCATTCACCTACCTCCATGTTAGGTCCCTACCATTTTCCTGGCTAAAGTTTACTTTAAATTCTCATTTCTCCTCCGTGTTTGTGTTATCATTCAACATGTCTTAAAAATACTCTTTCCACATTTCCTTGAGTTCCTCCTTTTCCATCACCACATTCTCATTTTTATCTACCATTTTGATTTGCTCCTTCCTAAGTATTATTTTATTCCTGACCATTACATACAGGATATTTTACTACCCCCACTGTCTTCTTCTATCATTTCCGTCCACTTCTACATCCAACTCCAACTTATCTTCTCCTTCCCTACCCTGTTTTATTCATTCTTTATGGCATTATAATCTTCCTTGGCTTCTACTGTCCTCTTTTGCTACCACTCTATAAATGCCCTGTTCTTCTCGGCTACCCCTTCTTTTGTCCTAGAGTTCCACCAGAGTGTTATTTCCATCTTATTTTCCTCTGTTTCTCCCACTCACCTTTCCAGCTGCTTCCACCAATATTGTAAAAATCCTCCCCATTATTTATCTCCTGTATTGGGTTCGTCCTTTGGTATCTGGTCTCTTAATATTATCTGGAACTTGTTTTTATATTATTCCTCTTTAATCTTACACACCTCTCGCCTCAACACCTGATTTTACGGTGTCCTATTATTTTTACTTCCTATCAAAATTGCCACCAAGAGCTGATGATCAATATCCAGAGACTCATATAGAATAACCCCTACATCTGGTATATCCTTCTCCATTTGGAAATTGACGAGCATATAGTCTACTACTGCATTTATTGAGCAATTGGCATTGTGCAACGATACCATATTGCTTTCTCTATTATGAAACCACATATATCCTATAAATCCATTCCTCTTGCATAGCTTTAAGAACTTCTCACCCTCTTAGTTCCTGCTGCCTCATCCATCTGCTCCTAGCCCTTCCTAATATACTTTGCGCTCTGGGCATTGAAGTTGACCGTGACTATTTGTGTCTGCCCTCACAGTTTCTTCTTCAACTCTTCTTTGAACCCCTCAATCTCCTTCACCCGGCAGCATACCTGTGGGGCGTAGACTTGCACTACTTCCACTGTCTTATCATTCTGTCCTATTTTAACCTTCATAACTCTTTAATATATTCCCTTTACCTCCACCCTTAGCCCTTCTTTAATCACAGTTATCACTCCATTCCTTCTTCCCTCCTTTTTTACAATACAATAAAACTTAAACCATTCCTAAAATCCTTCATTCCTTCCCCTATCTATTTTATTTCTGACTGTCCCAGTACATCCAGATTCTTCATTTATTCTACCCACTCCTCCACTTTATCCGTTAATGTCCTAATGTTCAACGTACCACTCCGAAGTCAATTTTATTTGCCTGGTCGATGAAATTTAAATCCATCCTTTCAGAAACTTTTGTTCCATTTTTGAAAGCAAGTTGTACAACCACTACTGTCTTGCTAAGCCTAGCATAGCTTTACTAGAGTCCCGCTAGCAGTAATTTTTAGGGTTCCTGACGATCCTTCACAGCTACAATAGCGGTCACGGAGCACACATATTCATTCCCCAGTGTACTTCACCACCGCAGACAATCCCCCACTTGATGCGCCGTTGCTTGTCTTCCCCGAGATATACGAGTGATTGGCCTTTTGGGAAATTTATAAAATTACTCTCGTCACTTTCCAAATAGGTAGCCTATGTATAAGCTACAAAAATATTGACTATTACTTTTAGAAATTAATTTATTCATTTATATTTTACATTTATGAACATTTGTTTACCATAAATACGAATAGAGCAAACATTTAAAGCACATTCGTATGCTTATTTTTATTTTCAAAAATCAAAATAATTATATTTTTTATATATTTGATTGGTTATAATCTTTAAACAAAAATAACTACTATTCAATTTTTTATCTGTACATATTTCCTTATTCGTGTAGCAACATGCTATATATTTATTTATTATTTTATTATAGTTCAATTGGTATTTGTATAAATGAAAATAAAAATAAATATTGTAAGAATATTACATGTAGTGCTAGTAAAATTGTTAAAAAATCTTGTATGTAAAGAGTAACCAGTACACTAATAAAAGGAGTAGATGAAGATTTAGAAATGTATATGAAAATGAAGATCTCTTAGAGCTATATTTAAAAATTTAAATTTAGTTCTTATGCTACATGGTACTCTCATTCCATAATATAAAAGATAATTTTTTCAGTAATTTTGATTTAGAACTTTTCTTCGATATGTTGCACACGTAAATTTGCTCATTAGAAAAAATATGCAAACGTAATTTAAATGTCACATTCGCTGTTATTTCCCCTTCTAACAAAGTAATGGCTGTACCTAATGAAGCCAATGCACAGCCAAACACATCCCTCTAAACTGAGCTTAACCGAGAATAAATCAATTAAAAACATTTCTTCTAAATTTGGGTGCATATTAAAACAATATTTTTTCTACTGAATCTCAAACACTCTCCATTTAATACCTTTATGTAAGTTGTTCTGTGTTAAATACGGGATTAATTATATTCAAAGTTTGTAACAGAAACTGTTGGTCGTTTGACATTCCTCTCATTTAGTCTCTACATAATATATACGTATAATTTGTCTGGTAGAAGATGACCCAAGTCTCAATACCTTTGTCCAAGTCATAACTTACAAGTTAGTTGATTTAACTCGCGCATGCATCAGATATATCTTCATCGATGTCCATATCGATTGTTTTGTTATGACACTATCTTCAATATTTTCCGACATGCTTTCCATGTAGACAAGTCAAAGTGTGAGAGGATATATTACGTGAAATATATTACAATAATGGCAAGAAAATGCATTTCTGAGTGAGGAAGAAGAGCAAGACAAAATGGCTTTTGCTAAAGTATAAAGTACTGCTCCGGTGTGAGTCATTCTCTCATATTTACAGCATTTTACAAATTAATGGTAGAATTCGTGGGCTACGTCATTCATGGTACGTAAATTTTCAAATGAAATTGAACCTTTGCTGACATGGAGGCGTGTTTTCAAAATATAAGACACTGCCTTATCCGGGTGTAGGGCACATACCCAGTTGAGGAAATCACCCTTCATTAATCCGGAGGGTTACCTAAGCAGAAAAATCTCGTTTTCCACACTGGAAACTCTTAATTTTCCAAACATTATGTAGCAACTTTATTGTAAGTAAGCGTTTTTACAAAGGGATCTTCAATGCACAATATGAAAAAGGTTGTTAATTGTGTGTCACGCGAGTTATTAGTGACGTCATTGACATTACGTGTGGTAAAACATGCACACTATCCAGTCTCGATATGAATAGCCCAATGCTAGCACCCTGAATAATTCCATCTGAAATCGTTCCTCCTCATTGGGAAAGTTAATACTAAATGTCACTTGATCACTGTTCTTGTTGATTTACCTACATACATACTTAACGGATTTAATGAAACTGAACAGCCCCACATGTATTTGGGACTCGAACACTTTTAACAGTACGTGGTTTTATAGGATTATATATTTCCAATCCGCAATAACAGATCGTGGGCAAGCGCTCCCCATCATTGGGATGCCCTCCATGGTAAATGGGATATCTGTCATTGCCACCACAGTATCGCTTTGAAACTCTTTGGATATTTTTTGCTGCATGCACAGGGACGATCGATTTAAACTTTGAATGAGCCATGCACTGTATGTTTAATTACACTTGCATGCAGTTGTAGGTCGATGTTTGAATCTAGATTATTTGAACTTTTCACCAAATTTATATCGTCGGGTCTGATTTTTTTTTCTGAAGTCAACAGTAGCTGCAAGTGTGACAGTCCTGGCTTTTGCCCCTCCAAAGTGCACTTAAAGCACTTGTATTGCATTTAAGGGCCCACTCAGCACCTAAAGACATAAATATATAAATTTTTTTAAATAGCGTATAACCTTTCTAAAGTAATTCACCATAATTTGAAAAATAACTCATTTGAATCTACTCAGTAGTTCTTTAGCTATATGCGACCATATAAAAACAGAAACTCCTTATTAAGAATCTGTGCGTTCAAAACAACCAACTAAACAAAATGTGATTTCTCTTTGGATTTATAATTAAAATGTTTTATGTATTTATTCCTCTTTCGGTTTAGAAATTGAGTTACACAAAAAAATATTTAATACTACATTCAATAGTATAATTCATCATTGATCACGCGTTTTAAGAAAAAATATTTGAAAAACATAAATTTGATTTAATTCGCTAAGCCTCTCAGAAAAAATATAAATACTGTAACATAAAAAATTGTATTGTAATTA
This sequence comes from Timema bartmani, assembly GCA_902151455.1. Lineage (NCBI taxonomy): Eukaryota > Metazoa > Arthropoda > Insecta > Phasmatodea > Timematidae > Timema > Timema bartmani. Next base: position 97,682 of record CABFWB010001917.1, on the reverse strand, counting down.
GCTAAGTGGTTCTAGAAATCTTAAATAATAGACATACAGACCCACACTTTGTTTTTTAAGTAGTAGAAATTCTGTTAGAAATTTGTAGCGCTACGTTAATTATTATTTATTGGATCAAAAATAAGATTAGAAAACATACTCATTTTATCTTTTAAATAAATGGTACGGAAATCCACATGGACATTCTCACTCCATAGTTTAAAAATGGAGATATTTACTCAAAACTCGTAATTTATGTGAAAGGAAATAATATACACTAGAAAACCCGAGGAAAAATTGCGTGATATTTAAGTAAAACATTTTTTGACTCCCAGATTAAAATTTTATGATTTTCTTTTTAAAGAATTAAAGTCGTCACTAGTATATTTGGACAAAAAAAAGAGAGCGATACTGGGTCCACAAGGGTCAACACTTAGTATTAAAATTTCTACTTCCGATTACAGTTTTTGACATTTTATTAGGGGTTGCACATCTTATATGACTATCGCATTTTTATTGAACTCCTCATTTATAAATTTAGACCATTAAAAAAGGTAAATATTGATTATTGAGTCTAAATTGATAGAAATAGATCATTGCTGTACAAACATTTCCCCTCCCATTTTTAAAGAAAAAATAACTTTTTGATAGACTTAATTATCTACCTACTCTATAGAAATTGAGAATTATTGCGTTAGAACTTAAGTAGTATCGCTCTACAACTAAAGCCCGTAAAATTGTATTAATATAATTGTCAATATCTCCAGAACTGTTGGGTTTATGAATATATATTTAAATAACCCGATCGGTTAGTAAGACGCGGTGATAAAATAAAATAATAATAAAATATCGTGACCAGTGTTCTTCTTGTTAAAATTGCTAATAGTCCATAATGATTTAGTTAGCCCCGTATTATCGATACCAAATTATTGACTCTGTTTACAGATCAGATTACCAAAGGTAGGGCCAAAGTGTTTGATAGGTACACCAAAGTGAACCGAGCCCGTGTGGATTTTACGCCGGTGTACTAATTAAGCTGATGTGTTAGAGAAGAGTAAGGTTGCTTTTAGAAGACTTACACTCACATTTGCGTGGAGGGTGAGTGGAAAACATTTTAGGAATAATAACCTCATAGCACCCAACTGGGATCGAACACCAATCCCCGTCCTCGGCAGTCCAGTTTACTGCAAGAGTAGTGCCTTAGATCATGCGGTCACCAAAGTGGGTCCCTTAATTATATTAATTAGGTATTCTACGCACATAATTTGAAATTAATCGATGAATTCTATATTACAGTAATAAGGTTAGACTAAGATACTATTGCAATTTAATAAATGCAAGTATGAATTAAATTGTTAAGGTAACCTTTAAGATATTGTATATATATACATTATAATTTGCCCTTATAAGAAGTTGACATAATCGGTAATATTTGTTTACATTGGTAGCGTAGTTTTGATATAAGTCAATTACATACAAAATAACACCACGACATAACAACTATGAACTGACAAGCATTCAAGTGGAATTCAGAGTCGAAACTTAACAATACAAATAGTTTAAAAGTTAAAATAAAAGATAATTTAAAATACCAAGTTAAGATATATTACACTATATATGAAGAGTTGGTTAGTTTATGTATATATAGGTCGTCGTGTTTCTGCACATAACGATTTCCATGATTATGGTACGCCATTCACAGTACTGAAACATGTCGGGTTAGTGAAGTTCCGGTAAACTCCAGCTCACGCTGGAAAACTGGAAGGAGTACAGGGATGAAAAAAACCCACAGATAAGACTTAGATAATATTAAAAAGCTCAAAACTAACTTTTATGCAAATTACTTGGTCACTAAAAATGTATTAAATTAAACTACTAATACTTTGAGATTGTGAAATATATCCTCAAATGTACTGCGCAAGCGCAGTCTCTGCCATATTTATATGTTTTTCAACACTACTCAGTTCACCTCAGTTCTCTCAGTTTGCTTATATACCTCTGTTGTCTTACTTTGAAAAATTAATTCTATATTTGTTAATCTTGTAAATTTTACTATTAATTATTATTACATCATACTTTCTTATAGAATCCACCCACCCTCTTCCCACCTGTCGTGGCCTCTAGCGGTTAGAGCTGGACGTGGTAAGCGGTTCAATTCATAAATTATTTATATATTTGATATCAATATTTTTTAAAGATAAATTGAAATAGGTCAGTATATTATTTATCATAACCATGCATTCACATTTTAACACTATTTAAAGATAACGATAAGCCAATAGTTATTTTCACATTTTCATGTGCCCCAAGTTATTATTTTACTTAACAAGCTAATATTGTTAAAATTAAATTGTATACAATTATTTACTATCTAGTTGTTTACTTTTTCAAATTTTAATCTCTTCATAACCCGCTTTGAAAGCCGCGTCGTTTAGTCCATATAAGGTGTTACTCTATTAAGAGACTAAGCTGCTGATGGCGTGGGTATCTGGGTTTGACTCCTGCTTGGGTGTACTGAGGGTTGTGTTTGCTAAATGGTTTTACACTATATTTCCATGAAAATGGAGGTACACTTTCTCTAAATCCAACCTTTCTCTTCCCTAGCACAATAACCTAATTAGTAAATGTGCGTATAGCTCAAAAGGTTATTCAGTTGCTGTGATAAGAAATAATCCTTATGCAATATTTGAATACGTTTCATGGTTTTCTGAAACCATAGCTCAGTAGGGACAGACAATGTAAATTGACCGACTTTATGACCAGTGCACAGTGTAACCATGTATGTCTCTATCTTACACCACGAATTAACTACTACAGCGTGTGTGTGTGTGGGAGAAAGAGACCTCCTTACTAACTCTGGGTTGCTGCTTATTTAACTATCTTGTTCTTATTGTCAATCAGACATTACAATCCTTTAAGTTGAGAAGTTTTGGTCCGTTATTTATCCCCAGGTATTATTATACATCCGGGATGCATTTAGTTTCACTTGTGGTGGAATGAAGAATATATCATTTTACGCAAATGTAGCTGTATGTACTTAGAGGGTGAATGTCGGATATTCAAAAACAATACAATACAATTATAGGACCACCCTTAAAATTAACAAGGAGAATGTGAAAAACCATAATTATTATTAATAGCTCTGATAGTAAAAATCAACTTGTCGCTGGTTTTCTCTTACCTCGTAGCTCCTGAACGTGATAAACGTGGGGTATGGTTTTGAAAAGGAGGTGGTCCAGAAACAGGTAGAGACCTACCTGAACCGGAGTTACAATCACTCGCGAAAATACCACAAGGGGACTAGTTAGGTTGAATGGCCCAATGGCTGCCACATTTTTTTAGGTAGAGTTTAATCAAGCTAACTCTTGACGATAATTCACATAATAATAATAATAATATATATGATATAATATAATAATTATTGGTGGTCCACAGCACACAACACGAGATAAACTCAGATCGATTAAATCATATTACCGACCACCAGCTTCCAACATAAATCCCAGACACTCTTTAACCCGGCCTTTCTCCACGTTTGGCAATCATGATCACTCAGCTAATAACAACTCTAAACATCAAAGTGAAGACCGACACAACAAGAGAGAGAGGGGAGGTAAACGATACCAACTCTACCAACAATATATAGATAAATCTCCCTTATCCCCAAATGGCATCTCCAAACTAGAACAGCCACAGTCACTAACATTTGATGAAAAATAGCCCTTAGTAAACCTGGCTTGGATTTTAACCCTGACCTATCCATCACTGGAAACTCATAACATTCGATCTTGACGTTTATTTCACGTCTCTTAGATGGTTGGTCGGATAATGGTATTTGGTTTGAATATAATATATACAGCCCGGATTTTTATGTAGTATTAACCTACAAAATATGTATATAAATATGTGGCAAATCCATAAAAATATGTAGTAAAACATTTATTAATGGGAACATATATAACATTGAATGAATAAATCTTCTGGCAAAAAAGACGTTGATAGGCTACAATCTACGGTGGACGTTTTTCATGTGAAATTCTTGGAAAATTCGCTTGATTGACAGCTAATGTTATGTTTTCTTACTCCACTGTTGCCAGTGATCTGAAAACAAGTGAACGTCAGACCACCAGCCGATATTAATATTACACTTACCCTCCTATAGAATTGGTTGGTCGTATTTGCTTTTCAACAGACCTACGCCCCGTATTATTGTGACAGAATTAAAATGACATTTCCTTGGGTGATTTTGTGTTCCGTTCTCGTCATTTTTTATTTGACTTGTAGCTGTATACATGTTCTTTCTCTTGACTAAAGAACAACGGGAAAATATGCTAATCAGATCCAAGAATTATTGTTTTTACAACTCGTAAACCTGTGTTTACAAACTAACACGCCGCGCGCTAGACGCTCTGCTGAGGCCACTATCAGGCAACGCTGCATCCTCTCCTACAAAGTCACGTAACGGCAACTGTAACACTCTCTGACTAGCCAGCGTTCTTGACTTAGAATTTTAGAATTTGTTCAATATCATCCTTTCACTGTACACATTTATTAATGAAAGTCTGATTGCCTGAAATTTGGTGACACACAATGTAAAGTATTTTCCCCAGGAAAAATAATATCTCACTTTAAAAAACCCAAAGCTTGTAATTTTTATGTAACATCTTCAAAAATCTATAGAATTCATCAAAATATGTGAGAATATGTAAATTTTAAACTGGAAATATAGTCCTAAACAACCTAATTTGCCGACATTAAGCTTTTCACGTTTCTAACTGGAAGGATGAAAATATGTTATTACATAAAATCCGGGCTTTACTAATGTATATTTTCTTAATCAACTATAATGGGTTCGGAGCCAAAAAGTATAACTACTTTATTAAAAAATGTTTACATTAACACCAAACAATATTATGTCAAATCCATATGTTAAAGTAATTGATTACTTAACCAAATAAAAATCATCAGTCCACCATTACATCAACATGACTGTATACTTATGAATAAAACTTAGCTTAGCCATGCAAACCCTGAGCTTGATATAGACCAGAGATATACATTTTCCCTGGAGGTAAAACTGGGAAAGAGAATAGCACACTGGCGCTCTTTAAGCAACCATCAGTTCATTAAAAATGTAAATTTCGAGTGTATTTACGTTCACCAAATACGAGCTTTTTCCGGGTGATGGGGAGGTTTTAGATTCATTATGTGAAGCTATCTGAATAAAAAAAAATTGTTTTGAACTTAGAAATTATTTCATTCGAACTATTCTTAATTTCGAGATACAGTTCAACTAATGTATTAATAATATAGTTGATTTTGTTTATGAAAACATAAATATATAAAATATATTTATAATTTTATTATTATAAATCTCATACAATAATTACATTTCTTGTATATTTTAATTTAGTTAGTTATTTAATAATTGCTAGTTTATTTAAGATATATTTGCATTCAATCGAATAAACCAAAGGGAAAACCATTGTTTATTAATATCCGAAATAGAACACACTATTTATAGGAATCGGGATTAAAAATATACTTTTATAACAAACGAAATGAAGCTATACATGTTTACAAAGATATATTATCTGATAGAATCATTGATACACACTCTTAGCAACCACTTACTGTGGACATATTTAAAAGGTAAAAATTACACGTTTACTTTAAACTTAACTTCTTTCACATTAAATGTAATATGTATTATATTTGAATATATGCAATCAATAAATTAGGAGTCTTTATATTATACTTCCGATTGCAAAATTAGAAAATTATTCCTCGCAATCAAAACAATTAAATCAGTGTTGTACTATCGATTATATATTTTAAGTCTTTATAGGAAAATAGCTGGTGAGCCGCCAAAATATTCTTTGATTAAAATATATAAATAAGATTTATAGCATTGTAACTGGATTAGCGTCCAAGTGCAGTGCCGGTGTGCTAGCCATGTGTTGACCATATCTGTTCTCTCTTTCTCCTTCCTTGTTTAGCAGGTATGCAGCCAGCCTCACTGTCAGGGGGACTAAAGTGTACGGGGGGGAGAGCGTAGTTGAAATAAAAGGCACACGTTTATAAAAGTCTAAGTTCGTTCTTTTCGAATGCGGTAGAATAGTCTAGAAATGGAGAATTCCATACTCTTAACAATGACTCCTACAAACACATGGTCAGTGGTCAGCGATAGACGCCCAGTCCGAGTTGAGGATAGTGAACTGAGTGGACTGGCGTGACCAAGAGTGGGCCAGCATGTCTAGAGAGTAGGCCAGCATGTCTAGAGAGTGGGTCAGCATGTCTGGGACCTGATCAGTGAGTTTAGTGTTCGTGTGACGCGGATCAGAGCAGTGTTTAGTGCGCGGGGACTAGTGGTAGTGTGATGTGAGTGACCTAGACTTTGTCTTAGAATATATAGTGACTGAATATTATAATCGAATGTTGTTGATATATAAGTAATTATTTATTATTATCAATTAATTGTTTATTTAATTTAATTCTATAAGCTCTCATTTGCTTATTGATTTACAGAATTAATTATGGCTTATTATTTAATTTAGTGACTTTTTAACTGTAACTTCTTAATCAATATATGTGTTGTGTTTTCAATAATCAAAACCTTGAATATTTTGTGTGCGTATTCAATTGTGTTTAATAAACAACGTACCCCAATTGCCTGAAAATAGCTCACGATTCACATGGTGAAATATAAACCGCCTTCAACCTCCCAAGTCACGCGCCCCACGATACTTTGGTGTCAGAAGTGGGACTATAGTTTTGTATTGTTTAATCTATAATAATAGGAAAAATGTCACGGATGACTGCTCTTATTCAAGCTAATATGGAACAAAATGCCTTACTGAACAACACGATGGCGGAACAAGGTATATCGTTGAACAGTATGAGAGAAGATTTGAAATCAGCCATATCGTCAATAAATATCCAATGTGAATTCTTGAAAGAGACAGTTGACTCGACGGGTATCAATGTCGATTCAGTGGAGACGCCATTACGATCATCTAACCAAGACATGATGCAGTTTGTTACTAAGGTAGAGACAAGTGGAAGTGAACCAGTAACCCACAAGTTCATTAAGTTGTCTATTGATGCTTATTAACAAGATAAGACACGGTCACCTGATATGTCTCAGGATTTGGTTCAAGTCCTGTCGAAGTTTGTGTGTGTGTGTGTGTCTGCATTTAACACTTTGAAATGTATCCGTGTGAGTGCATAGGGTTCCCACGAGTGTCAGCGTACTTGCTTCAAGCATGAGACAAATTTGACGCTGTGGACGACGCTGCTGATAACGAGGCCACTATTAGCGACGTAGACGTGGATGTTTATGTTGGTGGTGACACTCCTTATTATGAATTTATTGGTAATTATGACGCCAAGTTTCGTGACGACGCTGTTGGTGACGATACTATTATTGAAGATATTGCTATGACGACGCTATTAGTGACCACACTGTTGTCGATGACGCTGCTTGTGACTAATTAGCTTCCAAAAAGAACGTGACCTTAAGTGATGAAGATGGTCAGGTGAATATGATCAGTATGAATGTTATGGACAATGCTCTCGACTGGAATATAGAAGGATTATCGAAGTGTGGACTACGGTTGGCTGTCACTTATTCTTGACCAATGTCTGAGTGACAGTTGACTTGATCTTGGCCATAGACAGAGGAGATATAGACTACAGCAAAGGGGAGATACTTCAGCTGAATCGGTGATTTTTGATGACAGTTGAATATCTCCATTGTTTATAGTAGGATTTCCTGGAACACCTCTTAGGATCAAATAAAAACTTGCTCCAAGGAAATGGAATAAAGGGCTTCATTTACAAGTTGATGAACTGTTAAAGCTAAAAGGCATCGAAAGGGATAATGACCGGATGTAGTGTGTAAAAACAAACCTAATAATGACTTTGAGTCTAACACGGAATTAGATTTGGCTTTGATTTGTTGTTGTACCTGGATGATGACACAAATACAAAAAGGTACTAAGGGACGTTAAAACACGTGAAATATGAGTTTTTAGGTGTACCAACGATACACACAGGGTGCATCTTTTTATTTTTGCTGCAGTAGACCACTTTAAAAAAAGACACCCGAATAGCTGTGAATCGAGTCTTCTGGTTGCAGATTAATGAGACAGTCCAAAGTTTGTCAGTATTAATAAGATTTTTCAAGTTTACCACAACTATGACAAGCCCAGAGATTAATGATATATGTTAGGGAAGAACAGACTTAAGGATGAGGTAGTTAAATGAGATTGTTATCCGAGTGTGGGGATGAAGTGCTTGCCATTTTTTGGGACACCCCAATCTGAGTGGAGGCTAGTGAATTGCGTGAACTGAAATAACCGGGAGTGGGATAGTGTGGCTAGGAGTGGACTGGTGAGTCAACATGTACCGTGAGTGAGCCAGCATGTCTAGTGACTGATTCAACATGTCCATTGAATGGGTCACTGTGTCCAGTGAGTTAGTCAGCGTGTCCAGTGAGTGAGTCAGCGTGTCTAGTGAGTTAGTCAGCGTGTTCAGTGAGTCTGCTAGCGTGTCTGGGAGTGGGATAGTGTGGTTAGGAGTGGACTAGTGAGTCAACATATACCGTGAGTGGGCCAGCATGTCTAGTGAATGGACAAGCTTGTCCTGAGATTTAGCCAATGTGTCCAGTAAGTGGGCCAGCATGTCTAGTGAATGGACAAGCTTGTCCTGAGAGTTAGCCAATCTGTCCAGTGAGTGGGCCAGCATGTCTAGTGAATGGACAAGCTTGTCCTGAGATTTAGCCAATGTGTCCAGTGAGTGGGCCAGCATGTCTAGTGAATGGACAAGCTTGTCCTGATATTTAGCCAATGTGTCCAGTAAGTGGGCCACCATGTCTGGGAGTTTATCAGCAAGTCTAGTGTTCGTATGACGTGGGTTAGCACAGTGTCGTGCGCGAGGATTAGTAGCAGTTTAACGTGAGTAACTTAGATTTTGACTTGAATTGATTTAATTTATTTTATTCTATCTTATGTATTATCATTCACTCATAATTTACAAACAATATGATTCTTATTATTTAATTCAATGACGTGTTTAGTTGTAGCTTAATAAGTGTATGTGTTGTTGTACTATTGATAATAATCAAAACCTTGAATAATCCCTTTGCGTTCTCAATCGTGTTTAATCAGAAAAGCAGCCCAATATCCTGAAAAGTTACCACAGCTCCCACGGTGACGTGCGACATAACCTTCTAGGTTGAGCACCCCACGTTACAATATTATTATGTGTCATGATTACTTAGATTATTTTACTAAAGGGGGGATTCAGCCTTAAAAATTAGGTAATATTTGACATTATGTTATGCGATATAATTGTAACTGCTCTCAATTAGGCCAACTTAGATTTTTAAAACCATTAAGAGCAAGTCGTATGGAACCAGATCTAGTACACTTATGTAGTATTAGTTAAAACCCAACTAAATTGAACTGAAGATAGAATCAATAATATACCTTGTAGATAAAATCAACAAGGATACGAACCACATCCTTATAGCAAACGTTTGTAATGAGTGTGTTTGGGTGGGTAGGAGAGGGCTCTATGGAAGTCTACCCCAGTAATTTCCACAGGGAATACAATATAAGTAGTTTATATACATGGTATGGACATTTTTAATGAGTTGCTTCACTCAAAACTATGATTATATGTCAAACCATAAGTTATATAAATATGTATATAAAAACCTTTAAATACTTCAGTTAGATGTAAAAATAGCACATCCTTTCAGTCTTCATTAAATGTGTCACATCCTTGACGGAAAGGCACAAAGCCATATCACATCATTAAGCTATTTTTTTCAAGGTAAGTAAGAACATACTTATACCAATATAATATTCTAGATATTTGATAAAACCATTGATTTAAATGTCATAGTTGAAGTTCTGATGCAGATTTCTTCAGTTTTATCCTCTAAGTTTATGGGTAAAGACCCAACAAATATTTGTGTTATATTTCGTAATATGTGTGACTTGACTCTCCAAGTTTACAGCTCCGGGGTCAGGGGAGACCTTTCAAGAGTTTACCTCCAACAAAGTTGTAACATTGGGCGTGGTAGAGTATAACGTTGTACAAGTACAACTTGTTCACAATGTCGAACAAGCTCCGGGAAATGTTGGTCAGTTAGGGTGGGGGGGGTGGGTTAGTCTAGGGGGTATTACGAGTCTGTTTATTAAGTAGTTTGGGGGTATTGGTTGGCCGCCATGGGTCCTGAAAGAGAGAGAGGGATACATAAGCTCCCAATTGTCCCATCCCTGTGGTGAAAGTGGCATGGAGACCCAATATCAAGTGGAGACGCGTGTTTGAAACGAACTTAAAACAATGAACAACTAGTATTTGTTAAAAATTACAATCAGTTTGTTCGAGCTTACACACACTTTAGCATATATTGTTATCAAAACAACTAAGTTTCAATATAAACATATTACTAGAGTATAGATATAAGTATTTTTTGGTGGTTGATGTATGAGAAAATAAATTTAAAAACATATTATTTCTTCCGACATTTATTATGTACATTACTCTGGGGCTTTCTTTTATTGTTGTAAGACCCTGCGTTCTTTCAATAACAAGAGCTTTTGAAATGGGTTTATTTCAAGATTTGGTCTGCAACCTAAGTTTAATGTATTGTTTATGTCTCTTGGTTGGACGATCATGGATTTGAAATAGTTTGGTTTGTTTTAATCTAATAACCATACATCTAAAAATGGTTATTCACAGTAACTCATGGAGATTAATAAATAAATAAAATATGTTTTAATTTGTACTAAGCTTTGTGTTATACATTTTGATTTAAATAAATATGAAACTTAAATATAGCTTGATTTAGAACACTACACTAATAACTTCGCATTTAGATCCAAACCATAAATTATAAATAGCGGTAAAGCTTGCTCGTATTAAAGGTAGATGTTTCCTAATATATTCCCTCCATTCCTTCATGACAGTGTGGTAAGTTGGTACAAGTTTTACGAATATATTTTGATTATAAGTGGAATGTGGTAAACCAAAAATAATATTCCATTTGACCTCTCTCGGCATATTATTGCTGTGTAGTTTTGATTCTCTCAAAGAATTAAACCCACAAGTTACACATAAATATATTCGTACCACCAAAATTTGTAGTAAGCATTTTGTTGCTAATCCTTCAAACGTGTTTATATGACCTTGTACAAGCTAACATTAGTAAAAATATCGAGAATATTCTAATATACATATTTTATTTATTTAATTTAGGTATCTAACGTGCACTTTCTGAACTGACTGATTATCTCAGCACAATATAATTTCTATGCGCGAGAGTGAAAGGGCCTACCAATTTTGCTAGATAGTTACTTTCACAAACCTTACAGGGTCCTTTAACATGCCATACAGCATGGGAGCTGTGGTTGTACTTCTGTTCCAATGGAAGTCGTGCTATGGATGTTTATCGCTCAAGAAATATCCGTTGACCTCGGCAGGGTTTTAACCCAAGAACATCGGATCCTAAGGCGATCACTTTATCCCAAGACCACTAATATAACATGATTTGATAATAGTAAGTTTGTTTTTTGGGTTTAATAAAGTGAGCACACACATAGAACAATTATATATTTAATACATAACTCAGATCTTGAAAGTAAGGCGCTTAATAATTTCTTATTTCCACGTACTTTAAGTTCAACCTTGTAGTATCCAATGTGTATCATTATATATTTTTCTCTAATATGGATAAAATCTATTTGATTTTTAAAATATAAGCACAAATAATTGTTAAGGCTTTTGAAAGGAAAAAGTGGTATTAGCACATGGGCTTAGGCAAAACCTGTTACAAGCAATCCTCTTCTAACAGAATAGCACTCAGTGGCGTCGCTAGGGTGGTGCAGACCACACCGGGTGACACCATTAGAAGGGGTGACACCAAAGTGACTGTCTATGCCAATTTTGTGTAATATATTAGAGGATTTAAAAAAAAATCTCTGTAATTAGCTATAGCCGCAAAAACATTTTTCTTGAGCACAGAACATGCCTACTTTATCAATTACCTACAAAGACAACTCTATGTTAATTTACTTTTTGAACCTTCTAATGCGCATGCGCTACGTTAAGAGCTATTTTTACTACCCAATTACAAAGACGTTTCGAGTTTCGTCTGCACGAGCTACATGCAAAGGTTGTTATTTTCATTTATGCTGGTGTTTTTACAGTCGCCGATTTTATCAATTTTTCTGGTATATTACCTAAAGCATTTTGAGTGCATTTCAATATGTATTTATTTATAAATTCTAGAATATCTGGGCCTTTAATGACTATGCAAATCTAAGCTTATAATAAATTCTCTTGTAACCTTAAAGTTTAGCAAGTTAAAATGAACATGGTTTTGATTAAATTCTTAATTTTTTTACTTCTACCAAATGTCCACTTTAACCAAATAAAATTAATCAAATGTAGATATATTTATATTATACGTATGATATTGAAAATTGAGGGTGTAATTTTTCTTTTACAAGTCGTTTATAACACTACTGTCGCCATTGCTTTGAGTGATAAACGAGAATTACGATTTAGAGAAAAATATTACTAAGCTTTCTGTATGGTATGGTACGGAAGGAGGTCCATGCAAGTTACACTATTGATCACACCACTGACTGACACCAACACTAGTTACACTATTGGTCACACCACTGAGTGACACCAACACTAGTTACACCATTGATCACACCACTGACTGCCACCAACAATAGTTACACCATTGGTCACACCACTGAGTGACACCAACACTAGTTAAACTATTGGTCACACCACTGGGTGACACAAACACTAGTTACACCATTGGTCACACCACTGAGTGACACCAACACTAGTTACACTATTGGTCACACCACTGGGTGACACCAACACTAGTTACACTATTGGTCAGACCACTGAGTGACACCAACACTAGTTACACCATTGGTCACACCACTGAGTGACACCAACACTAGTTACACCATTGGTCACACCACTGAGTGACACCAACACTAGTTACACCATTGGTCACACCACTGAGTGACACCAACACTAGTTACACCATTGGTCACACCACTGAGTGACACCAACACTAGTTACACCATTGGTCACACCACTGAGTGACACCAACACTAGTTACACCATTGGTCACACCACTGAGTGACACCAACACTAGTTACACCATTGGTCACACCACTGAGTGACACCAACACTAGTTACACCATTGGTCACACCACTGAGTGACACCAACACTAGTTACACCATTGGTCACACCACTGAGTGACACCAACACTAGTTACACCATTGGTCACACCACTGAGTGACACCAACACTAGTTACACCATTGGTCACACCACTGAGTGACACCAACACTAGTTACACCATTGGTCACACCACTGGGTGACACCAACACTAGTTACACTATTGGTCACACCACTGAGTGACACCAACACTAGTTAAACCATTGGTTACACCAGTGGGTGACACCAACACTAGTTACACTATTGGTCAAACCACTGGGTGACACCAACACTATTTACACCATTGATCACACCACTGGGTGACACCAACACTAGTTACACTATTGACCACACCACTGACTGACACCAACACTAGTTACACTATTGGTCACACCACAGGGTGACACCAACACTAGTTACACTATTGGTCACACCACTGGGTGACACTAACACTAGTTACACTATTGGTCACACCACTGGGTAACACCAACACTAGTTACACTATTGATCAAACCACTGAGTGACATCAACACTAGTTACACTATTGGTCACACCACAGGGTGACACCAACACTAGTTACACCATTGTTTACACCAGTGGGTGACACCAACACTAGTTACACTATTGATCACACCACAGATTGACACCAACACTAGTTACACTATTGGTCACACCACTGGGTGACACTAACACTAGTTACACTATTGGTCACACCACAGGGTGACACCAACACTAGTTACACTATTGGTCACACCACTTAGTGACACCAACACTAGTTACACCATTGATCACACCACTGACTGCCACCAACACTAGTTACACTATTGATCACACCAATGACTGACACCAACACTAGTTACACTATTGATCACTCCACTGACTGACACCAACACTAGTTACACTATTGGTCAAACCACAGGGTGACACCAACAATAGTTACACTATTGGTCACACCAAAGTGTGACACCAACACTAGTTACACCATTGGTCACACCAATGGGTGACACCAATACTAGTTACACCATTGGTCACACCACTGAGTGACACCAACACTAGTTAAACCATTGGTTACACCAGTGGGTGACACTAACACTAATTACACCATTGGTACACCAATGGGTGACACTAACACTAGTTACACCATTGGTTACACCACTGGGTGACACCAACACTAGTTACACTATTGATCACACCACTGACTGACACCAACACTAGTTACACTATTGGTCACACCACAG
>CABFWB010001917.1:19869-62708 GCA_902151455.1 Timema bartmani | reverse complement strand
GCTAAGGAACTACACTAATAACTGTTTATTTCTAAGATGATTTTCCACTGAACTCAGTACGATTATTGAGACCATGTAATTAATTGAATTCTTCTTTGCTAATTGTTTATTGTTTTGAAGAAACCATTTATTGTATTACTATTTAAATCTTGCATTTCATGTCCTTTGTATAATCTATGTAGAGTACACATCCTCCCTCTACCTTTATGTTAACGATGGTTGTAAGGAAAGTTTGGAGAGAGGGGTGTAACACTTTGTTATATCAAAGTGATATCAGTAATCTATGGTGATATTTTAGTGAAATACAATAATAAATAGAAATATGTCATTTTGTTTCATCTATTTTTTTAATCTTTTTTTTAAATAGGGAAAAGAACTGACGTGAAGAATGTGTCTGTGTCTAACTCATAACTTCCCAACTAATTTGTAGATATCGACCAAAATGGAATCACACATACATCCACTAGTTTTGTTCTTTATCTCCCTTAGGACTGCTTTTCTAGAGGCAAGAATATTCGAGGTAAAATAATGAATTAGTTTGTGTAGATTTAAAACTAGAAATGTATCACAATTCTACTAGCTTCAATGAATAAATGTAATTAATGAGCCTTATTCTGACAAGCCAATAATAAAACATAAAGTGTAGAAACTAGTCTAAAGTATTTCGGAACATAATAAAAGAATGATGGTGAAAATGAAGAGACAATTTATACCATTTCGACAAAACTTGGAAAGTATATACTACTCACATAAATCATATTTAATGTATCATGAGATTTTTAATGTCAGATTAGGTGTCTAAAATTTGGTAAAATATTAACAGGTTTAAAAGATTTTTAACATCGGGAATAACAACTTAATCCCAATCTGAAGACCTGATAATGGCGTAATCGCCAAAACATGTCGTCACCCAATGAAGAGTAGTAACAAATTATATAAGGAAAGGAATTAAAATCACACAGATAAGGAACGTTACTTTATTCAAACGGTTCAAACGTCAAATTTTTCCTTTTGGTTACACTTCTTTCACAACAATCAATTACTTCTTTACATGAGCTTGTATTTATAATATATCATAACTGAATAAAGCATAACCTGGATAAAACATACTTTGATTTACATTAAATCTAGAATTAATCCTGTCTTGATAGTTAGTTAACACAAGTAGATTTTTGGAAACCATTTGACTCGAATAACAAGTCTTTAACATTCTTTAAAATCTATTAATAATTTTGTGAAATAATTAACTTATTATGTTTTAACATTCATTTTAATGTGTTTCATGTTGATTTTGTTATATTTTTTTTTACATATGTAAAGTACATAACAACCTAGTCAACTATTTTAACCTCTATATTAATCAATATTTTAGAAAACATTCTAATTTTATCTTTCGTAAGGAGTGAATACTATAATAAGGTTAAGACTTAGATATTATTGTAATTAATAAATTCAAGTATGAATTAAATTGGTAAATTAATCTTTAAAATATTGTATATAAATACCTTATAATTTGCCCTTATAAGAAGTTGGCATAATTTGGTAATATCTGTTTACATTGGTAGAGTTGCTGTGATATGAGTTAAATATATACAAAAATAATACCACGACATAAAACCTATGAACTGACAAGCATTCACAGATGAATTCAGAGTCAAAATTTAACAATACAAATAGTTTAAACAGTTAAAATAAAAGATAATTTAAAATACCAAGTTAAGATATATTGCACCATATATGAAGAGTTGGTTAGTTTAATTTAATATATTTTAAAAGTTGGTTTTGAGTTTTTTTAATATTATATGTAGTTTTTTTTATCCCTGTACTCCTTCCAGTTTTCTGGTGTGAGCTGGAGTTTACCGGAACTTCATTAACCCGACATGTTTTGCTACTGTGAATGGCGTACCATAATCATGGAACTGAAAATTGAAATTAAAAACTGAGGAAATACTATAGATTATAAACCGAACTTATAAATAAGTAAAATAAGAGAGCTAAGGAATACAATTCAAAAACCCAGATTAAAAGTAAATCAGCAATATTCCAACAAACAACTTACATCGTTATGTGCAGAAACACGACGCTGTAACGACCAGTAGATGTTGACTGTCTTAGTGTGGTTGATCGTAGAATCAGGTGAAATGGAACTTGCAGTGCTGGAAACCTAATAGGATGTGTAGTTGAAATCCAGAGGTAAGCATATGTTAGGTGTGAAGTGATATAAACAAAATTTTGATTGTGAAACTGTGACAGGTTGGAAATATATATGGATAGGAATGAGGAGGGAAAATGGTTCTGATCTTCTCGAACGGGCCTTTTTTATACGCTTGAGGGTAGAGCAGGATAGATGGGGTTTAAAATATTTTAATGTTCTTGGGTAAATATTTAAGAGTATTAATTAAGATTTGGTTGGATGAAAATAATTGTTCATTAAGGATTTTTTTTATGGAGAATAGCTGCTTGGATGAAAAAGTTTTCAGCTGTGTTTAATTTTGTTCCTTTGTGAGAGTAGTGTAGGGGTTTCAAACATTGTTCAGTTGGTTTTGGTTGGTGGTTTGAGTGTTTTAGATGTTCTGCAAATTTACGATTTCGTTCTATTAAATTTAAAATACGAAATATATTCTTTATAACGAGTTTTGTAATTTCTACCAGTTCAGCCTATACAAATATATATATGCAGCTGCATTCACAGGTGAGTTGATATAAACAATTTTTTCTTGAATTTATCATTTGTGTCTAGGTTGCTATTGTTAGTTAATAAATTGTTCCTTTTAGGCCGAGTAGTTCACTCTCATAGATTTGTGCTATACCATTAAATGTGAGATTTTACTGGTCTATTTTAATTTACTCGAATTTTTGGTGTAAATTGGATAGATTGGTGCTCAAAATTATTATTTAGATAAACTGGGTTGTTGATTTAATCCTTTGTTGATAGAATATCATTCTGATTTTTCTTGACTCTTGTTATGAGTTTAAAATATTGAAATCTTTGTTTTAGAGTTTAAATCATAGCTTTTTGGTTCAGAGAGATTTAATGAGGCTCTGCTGTTGACATATCTGCTATTTTGTTGGAGGTTTTAAAAGTTTTTTTACTATTAAAAGCATTTTGACTCTATTACATACCTTGGGCAAAGAAGGAATTATTATTTATATGGCGAGTAAATAGTTTGACATATATTGTTGGAGTATTGAAGATACAAATAATCTTGTAACATAAATTGTATTCTTTAAACTACTGGTATATCCTTCATTTTAATAAATTATAAAGAAATCTGTCATCTCAGACTTTATCTTGTATGTTTATTCCCAACTAGAACAGATACCGCTGCTGTCCCATTAAATGATTACCTCTTGCTATTTAATAATTCTTCTCTTTTACAATTTAGGTGTATATGTGAAGCGATCCAGCTGGATACAGTTCACATACGTATATATATATATATATATATATTTGTGCATTGTTCATATTGCTCACTCTGCAATTTTCTTGTTTATTTTTGTTGTTATTTTGTACGTCCTTCCCCTGTCCTTTAAGGACGCAGGACGGGTACAGTTGGAAATATTCCATGGCTGCAGTTTTTACATAATATTTATTTTCTCTTAAGACAGATTCACTTATTCCAAGAAAATCTATCTCTAACGGTTTTTCCACAGATGACTCTCTAATATAGAGAGTTAGGATGGTTGGTAGTAGCAGAATAATCACTGGAAGCTGCTTCACCAACGATGGTTCATCCAAGAGTTGTATCAATATAAATAAGACCAATTCTTAGTCTACACGTTTTTCCTGTTATTAACTTTCCAACCACATCAGCTCCTCTCTGGGAGACCATCAGTTTAATTGATTTGTATCTTGTTTGCCTTAAGTTCCTTCAACCATGGACCTTTTAGAAAATAACTGTCCCCTATAATCTCTTGTTGCCTTGAGACTTCAAATAGGTAGGCATAAGGTTTCCCCAAACTTTCCAAGACTATCCTATTGAATGAATGTTGTCTTTCTTGAGTAACTACACCGCCTTAAAAGACCAATTCTTAGTCTACATGTTTTCCCTGTTATTAACTTTCAAGCCACATCAGTTTCTCTCTATGAGACTATCAGTTTAATTGATTTGTATCTTGTTTGCCTTAAGTTCCTTCAACCATGGACCTTTTTGAAAATAACTGTCCCCTATAATCTCTTGTTGCCTCGAGACTTCAAATTGGTATGCATAAGGTTTCCCCAAACTTTCCAAGACTATCCTATTGAATGAATGTTGTCTTTCTTCAGTAACTACACCGCCTAACAGCGAGTGCCACAATTTTTCAGTGTGATAAAGAAAATATGCGTTTTTTACCTTTAAAAGGGAGAGTCTTTCGCTTGAATTCATTTTCTGTGTTGTAAGCAGTCATTCACTAACAGGATATTTATCATGAAATTTACATTCTACCTGGATACCACACTTTATAAAAGCCTCTGCTGACGGTATTGAATATTCATTACTATTTTCTTATTTCTTCTTAATGTTTGACTTATCAGTATCAACAGTGATGGTATGGAGATTTGACAGCAAATTTGATCATCTCATCGCACTCTAATCCAATCTCCAGGAACATATTTAAACTTTTAAGACGTTATCCAAGTTCTTTTTCATTTCTTCCACTAATCCTCTACCAAGAGTGTAACATATCTCCAGCCAAGCATCATTATATCATAGGGAATAACATTGCTGCACATTCCTTTGAATAGTTTATCATATGTGAAATATATATCTAAAACCCTTGAATTATTGCTTCTCCTATCAGGTAGAAAAATAAACGATTTCTATTACTTAACTAAATAAGTTATTACCTGATGAAGGATAGGGAAGGAAAATGCATCACAGAAATACATAAGATTAATAAATAAGTTTATTAAAAAGCAAACAACAAGATATAGAATTACATATGAGTGACAAGATTTTAATTCAATTAATTAGCGATAACTGTATTCCGTTATCGAGGTAACAAAACATTAGGTTGGACAAAAAGGTATTAATACTATGTACCGACAGAAGTTAGATAGAACATTTCGTTTAGTTTAATAACTCTAGAAATTGGGATATTCGCTATTACTCTAACGATGAAGCATCTGCCACAACTCGGCAACAGTAAAAAGGGGAATTGAGTTTTAGGCAATATACATAAATACAATCTAGCCAAGCTAATACCATACTAATTCCTGAAAAATAGTGAAACAATTGAAAATAGAAACATATCATCAAATCCTATATTTTTAGAGTTACTAAGAAGAATATCATTTATTGTATTAACCCTCAAGGAGAGTTACGAAAAACCAAAGAATAATATACAATAAGAGGAGCTTTCTATGTTACAAATAATAGATGACTAACAATCAGGCATCTACACAGTAATTTACTATGGGCGGTCATTTCCTAATAAGTACTACCAGAACAATCAATAGTAAATTTATAAATTTACCCATTACTAGAACATACAATAGCTAGTACAAACTTTATTTGAACACTTAGATAAATATGGCGCCTGAAGGAGCCGAAAGAAAGCATTATCCTCGCGGGTCACTACAATTTAGTAGTGCTCCCACAGGCTGCGTACCGTAAATAACTATACAAAAAAGGGTGTAATCGTGACTGCAACCAGTCACTGACCTAACTAGATAAAATAAGAAAGTGTTAAATGGTCTGAATGTAGCCATAAAGTGATTCTAAACGAGATCATACTATTTAGGGTGTCATAAAAATATAACTGAAGTCTTTAAGGACTTAGAAAAGGAAATCAAATTCATGGACTCAGTATACTCAATCACCTGGTCCTATACATATGTAGAACGTAGAGCCCTCATATAGGGAAATAATCATCAGATTATCTGACCAAAGAAACTATGTCTGATGGACATAGAAAATAACGTCAGATATTCCGACTAAAGAAACCATGTCTGACGGACATAGGAAATAATGTTAGACATCCTGACTCTAATAAACCATGTCTGATGGACATATAAAATAATGTTAGAAATTCTGACATTAAAAATTGTGTTTGGTGGACATATTAAATAACTCAGGCACTCTAACATAATACATTATGTCAGGTGGACATAGAAAGTAAAGCAAGACATTATAATACATGAAACTATGACTGATGGACATATAAAGCAACGTCAGATATTCTGACATGCTACTCAATGTCTAATCGACATTGAAATAAAGCAAAACCTTCTAATACATGAAACTATGACTAAGGGACATAGATAGAAACGTCAGACATTCTGACATGATAATCCTAGTCTCAGAAGAGGCTTCCTCTGTGACGTGGTGGTGAGACTGATGCCTGACACATCGTGGCCATAAGTAGTCTTCGGTTCTGAAGTTTTATGTAGTAGTTCTACCTCCGGTGAATAAATACAATGGAATACAAAAATGTGAGCCACATGGAATTCCTTATATAGCAACAGAACATGGACAGGACATGGATATCTAAGGGGAGAAGGGTGGGAGGGCTGCGAAATTACTCCACTTTCTCACTAGCGCTGTCAGAAGGTGTGGTGAGCAGAGACAATAATCTCTCTTTTCTTCGACGTGTGCCCTTCGATCAAGACGTGAAAATTCTCACGATACCGAAATGGTTCGCTGGGGCAATGTTCCTCGATGCTTGGGCGTTTCCCGGCAACATCAATTCTGAATGAGTCACCACATGTCACTTCTAATTGGACGTGATTAGTATTTGTTATCTTTTTTAATTGTCTTTATGGAACTTTAATTTTCTTTTTGGAATTTTAATTGTAGATGTCATATTATATAAATGACATGCTACACCATACCTACATTCATTAGTGAGAGTAACTATCTATTATAAACCTATACAAATATATAATCTTTACCAAACTTATTTAAGTTTCTTTGTTGTTTTGGGATAGTTTCCTCCCATGGTCAGTAAACTATCATCAACATTACGGTTTTTGCAACTGGGCAAAATTTATTCTCCTTATCCTTGACAATCTACTGAAACTGGTTCCATATTAATAACCAATCACGTAAACTTACACTGAATTAAGCCCCTGAGGATACAAGTGGTGTAAGTCACTTTTTTTCATATTTGAGTTAACAATGTAAGCATGTGAAGAATTATTCATTCTGTCAACTGGTAAAGTGGTGTAGGTCATACTTTATATGTTTGCCGCTAGATTACACTAAATATTTGAGCTTGTTAACACACCAACGTGTTTGTTGACAGAACAAGTGGTGTAATTCGTGATGTTCTTTGGAATTTAGATGTTCTGGTTCAAATTTTTAAGTTATAATGACCACACTTAGTGATTCTACGATCGAAAATGAATTAATCAATTCATCATCTAGCTCTGAGTATGATCCAGAAAGTGAAACAACCTCCGATGAAGGTAAGATAATACAACCATGACTTCTTCAATAATCTTTGTATTGATGCAGCTGTCGAAGACTTGGGGACGCTTAGTGATGATGAAGATGGGGGGGACTCAATATCTTAATGAACACATCGTTTTTAAAATGAAACACGTTTTGAACACATTAGATTTTTACTTTTTGTCATTAGTTATTTTCAACATCTTGTTTAGCGTTAGTGTTAATAAATCTCTATTGAAGTTACAGTGCTACTATAAAAAATAACTTTGTTTAGTCTTTCAAAGTGATGGGAGTGACAATGGCCATGTAATGCGTGTCAAGTTAGGGAGATTTAAATTTAACATAAATAGGGTTAAATTTAAAATAAATAAGTTTTTTGATCTGCAATTAGCAATTAAAAAACTACCTAACATACAAAAATATCTTTTGAATTATTTAATTGCCTAGTTCTAAAAATTGTTCACAGCACAAATGATCTAAGTAATCAAATAATACAAATAATTGTAAAAATAAATTCTTAACTAAATAAGTTTTTTATATTTTCTAATTTTGATCAATGCATAAGTTAAGTTGAACCATTATGTATGCACCTAGTTAATTTGAAAAAATCAAAAAAATTAGTGAGTTTTCTATATGGATCTAACTTCACCTCCAATTATCTCAAAATGAGAAAAAATCACTTACACCACTTGTATTCTTAGGGGCTCAATTCTCTAAATTCAATCTTTAGATGATTATTTTTATATCTTAGGTTATGATTAATACTTACAAATGACTGAGCTTCAATCAAATGTTCTCTTTTCCTTAAAGCAACATCATTAGAAACTGCAGCTGCTATAATGTGGGAATTTCGTTTGTAGTTGTCTGAACCCTCTACCTCATCGTTCAACCTTCGTCTGTCACTTCTATCTCTATGAGGTGTTGGAATATATCCTGATCTAAACTGTGTTTACGATTAGCTTTCTCTTCCAACAAATTACAATTTCCTTTGATCACGATCAAATCCAGTGTAAAGAAAATGTAAAATTAGTGCCATTTGAAGGAAATTGATTATATCATTGCTTACGTCACTCAGTACACATAAGCTACATTTTAATACTAAATCAGCCAATCATACATATTATTTTAAATATATAGGCTAGTGACGTTAGTTGGACAATTTGTTGTGAGATTTTAAATGCTTATTTATAATTTAAAGTTACAAAATGTGACCTGATTTGTAACACCCTAGTTTGCTTTCATATAGCTTTGTGAATGAAGCCCGCTGGATTGCTTATTGAGTGACGTCACATGGCTGGCCAATCGGATGTCTTTCTCCATCTGGCACTACCTTCTATTCTTTTACTTTTATTAAATTGATTTCTTCCATTTTCAAAAAAGGTTTTAGTGAAGTTGTTGATTTTGTAATGTGTGTTCGATATACTTAGAGTTTTCTGTCCAAGATGTTGATATCACTCATTTTTACGACTATGTACAATCACTGTTACCGGATGTTACGGAAACAAATGACTTGGAAAATGAAAATGCTTTATTGAATACAGGAAAATCACAAGGGAGAAAACATTAAAAATTATAATTTTTCTTGAATAATCTATATTAATAAAATAAAGAGTTTGTCTGTCATGAGCGCTGCATGATATCTATTGCATCAGAGGTCTGACACTTAAATATTAGTAGCCCCTGTGCACAAACATGTGCACCTCTAGGCCAGAATTATAAAATTTGGCTTGAATTTTGGTTTGTTAGTTAATTAAAAACTGTGTTGGAAGAAATAAAATAAAATGATTTGTTTTTCTGTCTGTTTGAAGCAAATAGAAGTGTTGGCAACCTTCCATTACGTATTTACCACAGGAGATAACGGGTCCTTCTGCTAGTCCATCATAGGACACTCCACCATTTTAACAGTAAATATTAGTAGTGTTGTTTACACAAGTATCTAAGCAGCTCAAAATATGTTTCCAATGTCATTTCAAATTCTGTCTCTCACATAAATATAAGATCAGATCAAATAAAGATATTGAACATTGCCTATGTATGGTTTTTATTTGCTTAGGAAACATGGTGTGAATACAAAACAACCAACCAAACCAGAATACAATCTACCCTCGGATTTAAGGTGGAGATATATTTTATAAATGATCCCTGGATTTGCATTTGATTTGGCAATCAAGTTATAAAGGAAAAGAACAAAAGTAACTATACTTAATAGGATTAGTACGCCAATTATTGCATGTTTAAAGAGAGAATATTTGAAAAAATATAGTTTTATTGGATATTGGTATTGTTAATAATGTTCAAATAATAATCTTAAAAACATTATTTTTATTTACTTTTTTCCAGCACCCCGTTCGGGTCATAAGTTTATGTACAAGTTATGCTAATCGTTTTAGGGATTTTGAAGGTTATATTCAGAAGAAGTGTACCTGTATGTGTGTGGACGGAGAGTGGAAAAAACATTTTAGAAAACCTAAACCAAGTATTTGTAAACTGATCACCACAAAAATTCTACAAATACACTTATTATTCCATCAATTTGATAACTTTTACATGACAATTTTGATTTAAATTGATTTAAATAAATAAATTAACAACTTAATTATTTTCCGTGCAAATGGTATAAACAGACTATGTTTATTGGTAGCATGAATATTAAAAAATTAAAAAATTAAATAAACAAAATTATTTAAGAGTTTGGGAAAGAGTTTATAAAATTATATAAATATATATATATTCTGGATATGGTATATGGAAAATTATGATGGTATCGTATTGAAGTGGAAAAATTATTAAGTGTGTAATTTTTCAATTTATTTGATTAGTTATGCTTAGCTCGGCTTAACACGAAGGCAATTTATATTAGAAAATTTCATGCTATAAAAAAATTATTTTTCAGAATTTGAAACATATCTCTTTATTTAAATTCTCCACTGTGAAGTTTCGTCAAATAGTGGTGTTACGAGACCGCGATAGCTAAGCAATGGAGAAGATGGATACCTAAACTTGGTGACGTCACCTGGATACTTTATTATATACGATATAAATAACGTTAAGAATTTCCTTGGTTTCAAACATTTTACCAGAATCTTCATACAACATAATCAAACATAGGTTAGGAAAACCAACAAAATAAAAACCACTTATTTTCTCACTGGTACTTTAATTTAATTAAAAATAAACATGAGGTAAAAAGCAAACTATAAGTTAGCACACAATTATTCAAATTGGACCTCAATGCACAGCAGATTGTGTCAAACTATAGTAGAAACTTCAACTATTAATCTGTAGAGATTTATTTTATGCATACATTTCCCAATAATAATAAAACAATGAAATAAAGGGGTTTAAAAGCCAGCCTTGGATGTGAAAGGATTTTCCTTCTTCCCTATCAGGCATCTGGTACTTGATGTTACTTGGAATTTATTAATATATTATCTAGGTATTGATTTTATAATACTTTAGTGAATGGAAAAAAAAACTAGAAAACTTTATGTTGTATACGATTGTCTGAAAAAGTTTCAAACTTATCATTGAGAGCTAAGTAGTAATCTTCGTAATAATTATCAAAAAGAGCTATATTTAAAGACGAAATACCAAATATACTGACAAAAACCCAATTAGTTATTACTATAGGGTTTAATGTCTACATCCATACATTCCTGTTAAATATGATATAGTATCGATTATATTATAGATTATTAATTTAAAGGTTGTCTTAATTTTTATCAACGTTGAAGGATATAAAAATACAAAGCTTTATATACTGATGTAGGTACAAGCAAGATTATCTTAATATATAATTTAAAATATTACTAGAGTTAAAAACCATTATAACTAATTGAAATTTAAAAAAAAACATAGTTTAAAACTAGGCATTTTTCTTACATAAATATAGCAAAGAAGTTTTTATTTTTACAAAGTAATTATTACCAAAATATAAATCGCTGAATATATAAAATGTCAATTACAGCCAATCACGATCAAGTAATCACAAATATTGGCTGGCATACATCAGTAATTTGAATGTCAACAATTTATTAACCGAGTTAAATATATAGTTTTGCAGTAAAAACTCGTTTATTGGTAATTTACTGATGACATGTATTTCAAAAATTAATACTATTTTAAAAATTGCTGTATTGATTTGGTTCCTAATAAGTATATATTGGGAGCACTTGACATAACATGTACATTGTATACTTGTTTTTGGGGTAGATATTCATTTAAAGTTACTAAAATTACTGATGATTGAATTTTTTTTAATGTTAGGAATTTTCAACAATAGGTCAAACAATTTGGTTTGAAATAAGTATTATATCTGGTAATATTTTTAGAATATCATTAGTTATATTAATTTATTTATCATATAAATATTCATTTAATAGTGGTTTACTGATGATTGATTTTGAAATTTTTTATTTTCACTTTCTTTCATCAAGAGAAAGTATTGTAAACGTTAAAATTTTTGACCTCAAGAATATGATGAATCTTTAAATTGTATGTGTTACCTAAAACAAATATTGAACTAAACAATTTGGTCTTTTCCCATTTCTGTTGGTCTGTCCCTTACCATGAATTCAAAATCTTTAATGAATTTTGTTCAAACTTGATTTATAGATTTTATAGGGTTTACTCAAGATTTTATTTTATTTTGACAATAACCTTAATAATTAAGGGTAGCTTAACGATGAGTGATTTCTATAAACCATATCCTAACTTTTTCGAAAAATACGTTATTTTAATGCATATCTAGGGATCAGTTTACCTCCAAAATAAAACCGTGTACTTAAATTTTGAGTAAAAATTCGTTAAAGAGTAGAATGTTTGAAATGTTTGAAGTCAAATAAAACTGTTTATATTTCTGTTTGGGCATAACCCTTTTTCAAAGGTAATTTATTGATACTGATGACTGCTCTTATAATAATTTTAAAATTTAAAAAATACTTTAGCGATATTGTTCAAAATGGGTATCTGTTAAGTTTTTTTACAACATAGCTATTTTTTTCCTAAATTAAAAATCATTTTATAAAATAATACTGTAAATTAATTTTTGTAAAATTTGAATTTTACTGTAAGTATCTATAAATACTTTTTTCAAAATTAGTATCTGATAATAATAATGTTAATTTATTTTTCCAAAATAAATAATTATGAGGGTTGTTTAGTTATGAAAAATTATAGAAAATAAAGATAAAAGTTCCAAATTAGCCTTGATGATTAAGTTCAAAACGGGTATAGGGAAATAGTATTTAATTATGAATACTAATAAGTTTTTATTTTTACAAATTACAAGTCATTTTTTTTCAGTTTACAAATAACTTATTTTTGAAAATTAAGAATTTGCTAAAATTATTTTTATAATTTTTTCTAAATCTTATATAGGTCATATAGAGAGTTTTTAATGTCATTAACAAGATTGTTTATGAGGAAAACTTGCTTGAGGGTAACTTACTGAAAACATTTTTGTACTTTTTCTTCAAAGCTATAAAACACCGTATGAGAAATTATGTGTGAACGTGTCTTGCCAATTTTCTTTTATTTGTTTAGTCTTTTCAGAAAAAAGTATTTACTTCATTGATAATTTATTTTGATTCCACATGTTTCAATAAATATTTTATCAAATACAAAACATAACGACCAGTCTCTATTATTTGTGCTAACGTAAGAAATGTTATTCTATTTTTAGTGATTCATTTTAATAGTTGTACCTAACAATATTTTTATAGTATTCATATCTTAGGTTATAAACATGTAATATAGAATATATACATATACATTATATATAATGTATGTATATGTGTATACACATTATATATAATGTATATGTATGTATATACATATATATAGATTATATATAATGTATAAGTATGTATATACATATATAAATATATATGTATGTATATAGTATTTAAAGCAATATATTAATTTATGAAAAAGGCTAAACGTTTTTAAATTAGCGAGAACGCTTAGACACCTTTGAAATAAAGATAATGTTTCTATTAAAATGAAATTGTTCATAATGCACTAATGCTATGTTTGTATAAAAGCGTCCTAGATCCCAAAATATCGATATTCTCTTACTTTTTCCTTGGACTGGTAGCAACACAGCCTTAAAGACACTATTGTTTGGGCTCAAGTTGGTAAGGTTTTATTTGTATTCTATACTATCGAGCCCATTGAAGGTTTGTGCAATCTGGCAAGAACAAGGGAAGTCGTTTTCTGAAACTATTTACGAGTCAATGGAGCAAAAGAATTTATATGAAAGGAACGAAGATGGGTTTCTGAACTAGAACAGGATGGCAAGATCACGAGGAAAGGAGAAAATATGAGAGGTCAATTCACTTAGAAGAAAATATATTTTGATGGGCCATTTTGTGAACCAATTTTCGAAAAAGAAGTGTGAGATATATATTTTAATTATCAAAGTAGAATACAAAGAAATAGAATTCCAGTATTATTTTTTATATTATGTATAGATAGTAATTATATTTTGGTTCTCAGTTAAGTCTCAATCAAAAACGGATATTACCATAGTTTGTTTGATTAACAATAATTCCAAACCGTAGTTTTAAAGATGATAATTTTGTATAGTACTACTATTTAGTACCATTACAAAATATAATACCATAGCCCTCGCACACTTCCAGTAAAGAGAGGGTACAGAATACTCTACTACACTTCTCTAGAGACATTCCAATTATAGCCAAGTCCTTTTGACCGAAATATCTAAGAGTGTTCTTACCAGAGACATATTTATTATGAGCCCTATTTTGAACAATAGATAATTAAATAATTCTTTGAGGGTCCCACATTCATCCTTCAATTCAACATTCAATCATCGATTTTGTTCAAAAGAGCCATCTGACGATTTTCTAAAACATTATTAAAAAAATAAGAATGCGTCTTTATTTTTCTAAGACGTATTATTGGAAAAATAGTTTTCTAATATCAAATTATTAAAAAAAATTGTGTTTTGTCAGAAAAAAATATTTATGATTTATTTTTAAATTGGTGTCTTATATGAAAAATTAAAATTTTTTAACAAATATTTAAAGGTATTAATAATTTGAGGGTGGTGTGGTTATCAAAACAATAAGCTATATTTTTAATGTTTTTAATGGTAAACATTTCAAACTGGTTTAACTTATGGAAATATACTTTTAATTATCTCAAATCTATATGACTTGCTATAGGAATGAATATGTAAGACTATGTCGTAATATTGATTTTTATATTACTTATCCTTATATTATATTTTTTAACTCCCACGCATTAATAAAATCTTGATCAAAATAGTTATATTTTGAAATACTATAAAAAAAATTGAATTAAATATCCTGTCCTAATTTTCTTCTTTTCCATTCAAAGTTTCTGTACTAAAATATACATTAATAAAATTTATTTAAAAGTTTCTAGTTTCTAGCATTTTGTTTAACGAAAGGATCACTTAAAATTTAATATATATATATATTTGTGTGCAATATTTTTTGTTACTTTGATCAACGTATTGATAAATTATAGTAATTTAAAAAACTATGAATATTTTTTAGTTTGGCAAGATAATTTTTGGTGAAGGCATAGGTCGCTTACAATTTACGTCATCTATTAACTTAATAATTTATTTTAATCTGCAAGATATTAGGGCCTACTCTTCGTGCTATTTTCTGAAATTTTTATGCTTCAAAATATGACCATACCTATCGTACAATTTAAATATGACACTCATTTATAACTTAAAATGAGTGCTTTAATGGTCTAAAATTTTCTTTATCAAGGGTCCAACTAAATAAGTGCTATGAATCTGATCTAAGTGTATATGTTTAACCCATGCCTACTTATACATTTTTTACTAGACAGCAGCTATCTTATTTAAACTGTTGATATTTAAAGAATGGCTTTCAAGAGTATTATAGAGTTTATATCCATGTACTATTATTTAAAAGGGTCTGATTACATATTTCTCAAGAATCGATTTTGTAATAATGTTGACATTTTCACTTAATAACGCATTGATTATACTCCATACGACTACTGAGCTATTATATTTCACAAAACACTCTATATTTTACAAAATACGTTTTAATATAGATTTTCAGACATTTTTGTTTACAAAATATTTCTTTTAACTTTTGGTACGTTTCGGCTATACGAAAATGTACTAACTACACTGATGTGTTGACTAAGAAAAAGGTTGATTTAAGAGGAAGTGTACTCCTATTTGAATGGAATGAGAGTTACAAACTATTTAGAATAAGCTAGCCTCAGTACACCCAAACGGTACTCGAACCCCAATCTCCATGTCCGTGGCAGTCCATACTGTGTACTGCGAGAGTAACGTCCTACACCTACCGTTCACAGCCATAAATACAAACATATATTAAAATGATTAATATCTAGTTTATATTATAGTTAACAGACCTTAGCAAAGGAAAATCCTAAGCAGTTTATTAGTACAAGCATTGACCTAATTCAAAAGTCATAAATAACATCTAATTTCTATGACAAAGTTTTGAATAGACAAAAAAATATTATTTTAAACGTCGAGCAAAATAAATACATTCGCTAATTTTTACCTTCGGTTCAGTAACATACCGTTCATTAGATAGACGATTCTCCCTCAAATATGAAAGAATGTATTAAAATATTTGTATCTTCCATACAAATAATATTTGAGTATAAATTTAGCCTCGAAAGCCCCACGATATTTCAATGATATTGATAAATGCTTTCTCGGCTCGTTAGTTTCGCGCACTCCACCATTTGTTGGCAGCTGGGCAGTTCCTCGCCGCCAGAAGGGAATGTTATTACAAGGGGAAGCAGCCGACGTTTATTGGATAATCCAACAAACCGAGAGGTTCCCTTGCCACGTACACAGCAACTCTCGACTGGTGTAGTCGACTTGCTGACGATTAATAATTGGATATGGATGGGAGAAGGGAGTAACACATGAATTGTGAATTTATCTTCACTCTTTTTTATTTTGATCCATGCTTCACTATCCGCAACAGAAAAAACTGTTAAATACACTTTTGAGGTAGGAATAGTTAGAGATTTAAAGATTGCATTAAAAGTTGGTGAAAGTCAATTTTGAAAAAAGAAAATACCTTCAGCCATTCCTGGCGGGATTCAAACACCAACCTTTCCTTCGCTGGCAAATTAATCTGTTCAAAAGAGGATGCCTTAAACATTATGAACATTTATATTGGTACATAATCTAATGTTTGTGTATTTCATTAAATATGTTAAGACTATCAAACGTAAATGTAACCTTATACCTTCTAACTTACATTTACTGGAGGCTTCAACTTTATAAATCACCTGTTTTGGCCTCAGCAGCTTAAATCAAAGTCTATTATCGTAGTCTATCTTATATAATTACACTTATTAATATCCCTATAGAGTATTATTACTATCTAGTTTTAGAATGTATAAAAATGAGGTGGCCCAGTGGCTAAATAATTTTATAGTTAAGGAAATTGATAGAACTAAAGAAAAAGGAAAAATAAAGTACTAAGTGTAAATTTGATGAAGGAAGTCCACCTAGGGAAAGAGGAAAAATGTGGGAAGAATCCAATGCACAAAGGTCAAATCTTTCTTCTGTCTTCTATAGTAGAAGTGGTCACACTCATATTTTAACACAAATAGAATAATATTTCGGCTCTGTTTCCTTTATCAAACACAAAGAAGAAAGTACAAATAACACAAACACTGGATTACTCCATTTTGAATTTAAAGAAGAACTGTTGGAAACACATTGTGCCAACTGTTTTTGGGAGTAAAGATAAATTCCTTGGCAATGGTTAGTATTTATAGCTGACCTAATTAAAAATAATAATAAATGATAAATGATAATGAAAGAAACTATATTTTAAAATAATAATAATAATAATAATAATAATAATAATATGATATTAATAATAATAATAATAATAATAATAATAATAATAATAATTTAAAAAAATGATAATCTAATAGAAAGAAACTATTTTCTGTTGAGGCCTGGTGATAATCTTGATTTTGTTAATCCATTGGTGGGCCAGTTCCCACTGTCTAAGTTGAGAACTGTTGCACTGTTTGGGAAATGCTCTTAATATTTTGGCGGTGTAGCAGGTTTGAAAGTCCTGGTTGTGGGTACCAGCATGAATGGGTACAAGCTTGTCCGGATCTTTGTGGTTTGTGTCAAAACAATGATTGTTCATTCGCTTTCTGAGAGAACCTGTAGTAAGGCCTAATACTCTGTATCACATGATTAGCACTGTAGTTGATATATCAAGTTATTTGTTTTGCAATTATAATAACCAGGGATTTTGTATTCCAATTTGGTTACTTTACTGTTGAAGGATGTAGCTGGTAGATGGATTCCACATGTGCTGCAAAGGGTGCTACAACAGGAGTATGAACCTTTGGTAGTTGGCTTTTCTTATCGATCGAATTCTCTTGGGGTCAGCAAGTTTGGGATGGACTAGAATATTGTGGAGATTGGGTGGCCGTTTGAAAGTGACTCTTGGGGGTGAACTAAGAAGGTTTTGGGTCTGGGTAAAACTGGTTAGGAATTTGTAACCACTTTTAAGGTTGGTGTTGATACGTTGTAGACCAGGATGGTATTGTGTTGTGTTGTGAGAGGGATGTCCTCAACTTTTTTTGGAGGTTCATAGTCATCCCTGGAGAGGGCTCTGAAGATTTGGTTGTCTATTAAAGGCTTGGGGTAACCTTTGCTTTGGAAAGCTGTGGAGAGTTGTTTACAATATTCAGTTAAATCATTGGGTTCTGAACATTACCGTTTATCTCGGGTGGTAAGACTGAATGGTAAAGACATTTTTATGTATGAAAGATGGCTGCTATAGTATTGGAGGTATTGTTGGTGATTGGTTGGTTTTATATGCACAGTGGTGCGAATTTTGTTGTTTTCAAGGAATAGATTAACATCAAGGAAGGTAAGACTATGAAGTGATTTATTGTGGATGAAGTTTAAGGGGCTGCAATTGTTGAGATTATCTATAAGGACGTCCAAGGATTCTTTGGAGTGAAGCCAGATCATGAAAATGTCATCAATGTAGCGAAGCTATAGATAGAGTTTGATGTGCTGAGAATGTAGAAAGCGTTCTTTTAGTTATCCCATGTATAGATTTTCATATGAAGGAACCATGTGTGTACCCATAGCTGTGCCCTTTATCTGTAGGTAGTTTTGTCTAGAAAACTAAAGTTGTTAAATTGAAGGATCATCCTAGACAGCTCCACCAGAAAAGAAGTGGTAGGTTTGGACCCAGGAGGTCTGAGCTCTAAGAAATGCTCCATTGCTGATATTCCATGCACATGAGGGATGTTAGTGTAGAGTGCTGTTACATAAATAGTGACAAGAAAACGGTTCGGTGGAAGGTTTTTAATTTTGTGTTTCTTGTCTAAGAAGTGTTTATATCCTGAATGAATGAGGGAAGTTGTTTTACAAAGGGTTGTAGGTGTGAATCTATCAGAGATGAAATTATCTCAGTTGGTGAGCCGCAAACAGATAGAAGTTGAATTGAGTTTTTGGTGAAGTTCTGCTGGGGACGTTCACATTGTAGGAACTCTTTAACCTGCACATTGTGATCTTCATGTTGGGTCTTCTGTGAATGGTCTGTAGATGGAGTGGTCGGACAGCTGACTTTTAGCCTCTATGATGAAGTCAATACAATTTAAGATGACTGTGTGGAGCCCTTGTCAGCTGGTAGGATGATGATATCACTGTATTTTAGTGCTTTGATAGCTTTTTGTTCGTTGGTGTTAAGGTTCCGTTTCAACGGTAGTGTCTTCGGAAAGAGCCGATCGGCAATATTGAAAAGGAGGTAAGTGATAAACTGGTCCAAAGAGTGTTCAGAAGGTTGTGGTGGGGGACCCAGTATGAAGGTGGCTTGAACATGTATAGGGATGCATCTATGGCTTTGTCAGGGCTGGTAGTTTAGGATTTTTTTTGGAAGAAATTTTTGTTGGGTCTTCTGTGAATGGTCTGTAGATGGAGTGGTCGGACAGCTGACTTTTAGCCTCTATGATGAAGTCAATACAATTCAAGATGACTGTGTGGAGCCCTTGTCAGCTGGTAGGATGATGATATCACTGTATTTTTGTGCTTTGATAGCTTTTTGTTCGTTGGTGTTAAGGTTCCATTTCAACGGTAGTGTCTTCGGAAAGAGCGGATCGGCAATATTGAAAAGGAGGTAAGTGATAAACTGGTCCAAAGAGTGTTCAGAAGGTTGTGGTGGGGGTCCCAGTCTGAAGGTTGCTTGAACATGTAGAGGGATGCATCTATGGCTTTGTCAGGGCTGGTAGTTTAGGATTTGTTTTGGAAGAAATTTTTCAATCTTAGAGTGCGAGCATAGGAAAGGACATCCTGAACTAGGGTGAAGTGATCAAATTGAGAGTGAGGTGAAAAGGAGAGACCCTTGAACAGAACATTCATTTCGTGTTTTTAGAGAATGTATTTTGATAGGTTCAGGGATGGAACTGCTGACTGGACCATCAGTGAATGTAGTGCCGGTTATGTTCTCTTTGACGGGCTTATTAGAAGGCATTATCTCTGAGAAATGGTGTTCTGATAGGTTCAGAATGGAATTGTTGCCTGGACCAATGGTGCATATAATGTTGGTTTTATTATTGTTGATGGATTTATTATAGGACGTTATTTCAATTGTTCTTGAGGTACTGGCAAGTGTTAGAGGAATAGTGGTGACCAATCATGTGTGAGTGTGTGTAATGATCCAGTCCTCAGAATCTGCGTGAGATTTGTCCCCTCACCCTCACCTAGCCCTCATTCATAATTCTCTACACGATTCGTTCTAGTTTCATAAATGGTTCTTTCTTTGCTCCGATACAGACGTACACAGCTATTCCCCCTTCAAGGGGAGCTATTATATCAGATATATTTGTTTAGTTGAACGAGAGCTGGGCTCTGCTTGAAATATTCTGGCTCAAGAATAAACAACACTTCCTCTGCTCAATGAAGCCTCAGCCGAAAAATGCTCGATGGTGCGTACTGGTATGAACAGTAAGTTTAGAAATTATCCATTAAATACCTCCAATAATCATGATTATTATTTACAGAGTAAAAATGACAATGGATTCGAATCCCTAAGCAAATGATTTTGCAATTGTTTAATTTCACTGGTCAATTAATTGATACGTTATACAGAGAGATCATGGTTAACATCAGGGTTGGCTGTATTGAAGGGTTTTTTTTCCAGCAAAACGGGCATCCTTTTAAGTAAGAAAGTTTAGTATTCAGACTATGCTTAGCGGAACGTTATCTACTTGCCAGGGTGGTAATGGAGAGGTCAGGGCTTGGCGTGGTACTTAAGTGGGTTTTCAGTAAAGCAAGCATACTTAATAACTTGACTGAGTAGTAATACGTAGATTTAAATATTTTGGTAGGTTTTACAAGATCATTCACATAGTTACAAAATTTATAGAAAATGTTAAACTATGGCTCACCCAAAATTTCCTGTTATATTATTAAAACATGTCTGCTTAATTTTTTCATTTCATGCCATCTTTTTTGTCGATACACTCAGATGTCTTTATTTAGGATGAATTCTAATTTTTTCTTCTATCACCTGAACATTTAGAGTGGGGGGAAGGGGAAATTGGGAGAATCCCCATTCCATGTATCTGCGTTGGACTACTTACAGACAATTATATATATTTTAACTAACCACGTTCCATATTATTGGTAGTTTTACACTCGCATATGTTAATACATTAATATAAATTCAACAATACGTATCTTAAACGTGTTAGTGCAGTTAGTATTTAAGAAAAACGGGCATTAAGAGGCTATGCTGAATAAATACTCTGAACAATATCCACCCCCTCAGCGTGGTGAACATTAAGAAGATTTGCATAAATTTGAGAAATGAGTAGCAAATAACTTTGAGACAATACATCTCAGGAGTATAATCTTGATCAGCACTTTATTAATATGACGTCACAAATTACAGAAAAATTAGAATTTTTCCACTTTCTGAGATTAAGTTATATTATTGCTAAAAACATTAATATATTGATAGAATAATAGTACCTTGATAGAACCAAGCACAGAAACAGTCGTACCTTTTCATATACCTTATAATCTGAGACAATGTATAACCAAGCAAGCTAGCAGTCTTACCTTTACATATTATAATATCTTATAAGATGATCAATTTTAGAACCAAACAAGAAAACGTTCTTAGCTTGACACTTATCTTATGAACTGTACCATAGTGGAATCAAGCGAGGCTACAGTCTTACAATGACACACTTCTTATAAGCTCCACAATTATAAAACCAGCCAAGCTATGAGTATTTATGATATTATACATTTATTATTAAACTAACTATGAGGTAAAGATTTGAGAGGTTCCTTGTTGAGTATACTGAGGGTGGTTTTTAATAAATAGTTGCTTAACTAAAATCTGTGTTTTCCTCCCTTCGATTATTCCAAAAGGCTAAAGAACTAACAATTTTACTCTACGAAGAAGTTATTAACTTGCCAGGGCAAAAAACTAATGTAGCTAGAAATAGATTAATACTGATTTTAAAACAAAGCATTTACATACGCCAATTCCTTAGTCAGTTTTAAATTTTTGGGAGAGTTACGGTCCAGTCAGCGTACCTCTATTTGTCAAGTGAACTTATTTATGCATGTAATGATCGCGGAACGCTCACTAACTGCCCGTTTATCGGGAGTAGTGCGATACTTCCCTCCTTTACGAAGTAGGCCTACACTATATAATAAACTGTGAGACCTTACAGATAAAATCATTAGCTTTAATCCTAAACTGGAAAATATATCAGTCATCTTTGAGACTTTATTCCTAATTATTCATCATTCGAAGTAGGCCTACACTATATAATAAACTGTGATACCTTACAGATAAAATCATTAGCTTTAATCCTAAACTGGAAAATATATCATTCATCTTTGAGACTTTATTCCTAATTATTCATCATGAATACCACGCAGGAGCTAATCTCTATAAGGGAGGAGATGGCAATGAACTATAATCCAGTTTAAAGATTGTTGTGGTGCCTGCTCACTTAAAACTGCTGCCTGAGATAAGACTCACCCTCCATCTACTCCACAGTCTCTGACTGATGAAGGAGTAAAGGCCCGATGAGGGACATTAAATAACAGCGCTACGTCACTAGTTTGGCACTTTACGTATTTCAGGAAGTTTTAAAAGTGGAAACTAATCTTCCGTGTCATGGTTCAGCAGCCACTTGTCTAGGTAACATAAACCTATTGTGAAAGTCTTCTGCTCTATCATTACTGTGTCCTTCAAGCCTGGCCACGTATATTACATGTGCAGTGGACAATTCAGGAACTGGTGGCCACGTGCCTACCATAAATCCCGTTCATCCCCAGACAGATGGGAAATCCCCCGTGCCTCGGCCAGATTTCCATCGGTGGGATGAGTTGGTTCCCCCTTCCGTGTGCGCTCGACTCACACGTAAGGGAATTTAGATGAAACCTGAGAATTATCTATAAGAAGGCTTTTACCTATTCTCCCTTACTGGGAGTCAAAACTCGATCATAGGAATCATCCTAAAGAGGATAATTGGCCTCTGTCACTCAGAGAGAACATCGTGAAGGTGGCCTGACCAGCTTTTCTGGGAGCTACTGGCCACCAACCACTTAGTGTTTATCTCCATTCATTCCCACATAGAAGCCTCGACACGGATTTGTACACCCTTCGGAATCTGCCAGAGGGGTGCCACGAGGAGGCAATCTTCCAGGAATAACTGGAAGAAGAATAACATCCCCAAGACAAAGAGTTTAAGCCTCTTATCCAGTAAGGGTTGGGGCAATCACCAAGAGGGCAAGCTCAACTCAAACCCAATGAGCTGTTAGCCCCATTCCAGAACTACCCCCTCTAAAGAGGGGCAGCCAGAGATGAACAGGATGAGACCCAACGAAAGCGATTCGTTTACTTAAGAAAATTATATATATATATATATATATATATATGGCGCTAAGCATACAGTGTGCGTGTGCTGACCTGAAAATTGTCTCGATCTACTTGTAGCTCCTGGATGAGTACTGAGTAGTGCACCTCTTCCTCAGATCCGGTTTACTTTCTAAACCTTATGACTGGCAGGTTTTGCTGTTGGTGAAAGAATTTGCTTTACTTTAGTATTGGCAAGTTTTTTGGGTGCCTGCTCACATAATACTGTATCTGAGTCACCTCCTAAATAAACTTTTATAGCCTCTGGTGGTTCGAAGGTTGAAGAGTCCTAGGGGGACGTTAAATCACACCCCCGACAGGTTGGGACGCAGACCTGCTAATTAACCTATTGGCTTACTGTAGTTAGAAACTTTTGAAACCGGTCAACCACTTATTGCCATTATTGGAAGAAAGTTCATTACCCATGGTGGGGAACAATCACCCCGTCACAGGGCACCTCTAGCCCCTGATCACGGACGTATTCTCTGAACGTAGTCACGTACGCAAGCACAAGCAGTGACTTCTACCGACTACTGCTAAACAATGAACCCGATCACCAGGTAGCTTTGGAAACCCCCTCCCACCTTTTCCTGTTCCTTGTTAGGAGGAGTTGGCCCCCTTCTCATAGTGACACCAGCATCATGGAGGGGAACAGAAACTAAACCTTACATATAAACTAGGTTTCCATAAGGATTTACCCTAAGTTTCCTAATGGGCACCTCGTGGAGGTGTCCTGGCAATATGTCCCCAGCCGTGCCCAGGTACACACTTCCAAACACTTAGTGAGTGGTGGGTGGGGAGTCTCCTTATCCCCTCCCCACACAGATAACTTTACAGAGATGAAGCAACCCTAGCCCCCTGACTAGAGAGAATGGCCACTCTGTCTAGGGTGGGTCGAGAGGGACGCTGCCCGGGCTCCACAAATATTGAGGCACCCTGCAGAGATTTTGGAAGAGTAGCTCTTAGTCAGGAAGATCTTTTTTTTACACTCTCCAATAGGAAGAGGATCTATGCCAGTGCGTAAAGCTATGAGGGTAAAAATCCAGTCACAAACCCTTTAAGAGTACACACTACACCAGTACACCAGTACACCAGTACACCAGTACACCAGTATACACTACACCAATACACCAGTATACACCACACCAGTCCCGCACCACACCCTCTCAGGAAGGATAGCCAGAGATGATCAGGCAGAGACCTGGATAAATACATTTCTTTACTATAATAAATGTACTGTACATGTAAAAGGGGGGATGTAATCAAACATCCCTTGAACATAGAGAAAACTTACAGATAATTGTCAAAGATAAGTGAGAGACTGTCAAAGGTTTCTTTGATTTTAAGCAGGAGTCTATAAACTTCTTGGTGCTTGAGTCCATTCATTATCACTGCGTTTGGAAGGAAGAGCATGGCCTGGATGGAAGAAGAAAGAATAAAATGAGGTCAGATCAAGAAGCTTATAATCTCTTTGGAGATATGATGTGGCAAAGGGAGGATTGTTAGAGATGCATGACCTTTGTGGTGGAAATAATAAGTGATAAGGACAATGGTATGGCCCAAATTGAGGAGGAAGTGTATTAGTAGTAATGAGCGATCAAAAACAAACACGAATCCAGCTCATTTTGATTATGTCACGTGGGCATTTCTCTGCGCATATGCAAGCGAGTATCAAAGATTATTTAAGCGGATAAAACACAGTGTGAGTGATTAATTAGAATCCAGGCAGTTATTGATATCAGAATCCTAAGACTTAAGTGATCTGTGACTGTTTGGTGAGTAGGGAAGGGAGGGGGAATGAGATACAACTCTTGAGGGCCAGACGGACTGAATATCACAACTTACACATGCTTGATGACGTCATGTCTGTGAAACTTCTTACACATCTTACTCTCTGGATTATCCACATTTACTTACACTATAGGGATGAGAAGAATAAGATATAATTAACATTAAAAGAAAATGTACTTTCATTCGTTTGTATAAAGGTTGGAAAGCATGATGAAAATGAATATATTTTGAACACACTGACAGGATTAGAGTCCTAGCCCTATAAATCCCCGCAAACCAGACAGGCTGGTATTGACGTTTAGTTCAATAGTTCACCAATATAGGTGAAATATGTATCGTCAACATTTACTTGCACTTTGAGCTAAATCTTACGCTGCTATAACATTGGAGCCACCCAGATTATGATTCTTACAAGGACACATTTAGTTAAGCCTTCAAATATTCTAGACGCCTCTGTGGTCTATTGGTCAGAGCTCCTAACTACAGATTCAGATACATATACAGGTCCGGGATTAATCCCCGGTGAATCAGTGAGTGTGGAGCTGGGTCAACTCAGCCTTGTGAGGACAAATAAGGAGATATTTGAATGAAAAATTGGCTTTGGTGTATAGAACTGAACTTAGCGACTAGAAGGTGCATTGTGATGACCACCTGATACCCTCCATTCTCAGAAGTTGGCACTATATTTGCCAACAAATGGCGGCCACTTGGTAAGAACGGCTCGATTGTGGTCTGTATTTTTTTCAAACCCTCTAATCATAGGGCAGATATTATAATTGCCTTGTTGGTGGCTCAGAGAAATACGTTAGGCTTTAGACTTTGACCAAGCTTACCTTGTTTGAGTCCCATTAGGCAAGTATTTTGGTCTTATTGTAGGAGGAAGGTGAGGTGCGAGATTAGAAAAATCAATAAGTAATTAGTGAATCCAGGTACCCTCTGCCTTGTCTCACAGGATGGGATAACATGCTCACAATAAACTAGTTTTTATTTGAGGGGGAGGTGATGGCTCAAATTCCGTTCAGGTGTACAAGGTTTGGTGTTTTTAAAAATGTGATTCTTCATAGTGTACTTTACAACTCCCATGCTCGTGAATGTGGATATTACCTCTAGTTTTCCCTCACAATTTATCTTTATTAAAATAGAAAAAGTAGTTACTATGAGCGTTTTTAAACTATTTTATTTAAAAAGTTGGGGTTCCAGCTCTAGTCTAAGCAATTCAACCTGAGGCGAAAGTCTTAGATTGGTATTAAATAATCGTCAGGGATAGAATTCACCTTCATCTCTCTATTTTCTACCTTACTCATGGAAAAATGATTGTTTACAAGGCGTTGGCTTTAGTTGAAAGAAAACCATTAAAATGATAGCTAATGTTGGTCCTACTCTTTCTCCCAATACTTCCACTATCTTGGTAAATATCTCACATTCATTACAAGGTTACACAGTATAAATAATACAAGTAATAAAAAGTAATATTTCTATTATTAAAGCATTCTCATTGACCCTGCACACTTGTTTTACTTATGGACGATAGCTCGGGAATAGCTTACAAGCGTCGTAGGAAGGTGCTTACTATCAACAACTAAAAGGTATTTCAGAACATGTTATTTATGACAATACCATTTACATTATCATTAAACTAGACCCTTTAGATCAAACAATTTGAACTTTATGATCTCATCTTACTCTATAGGAAACAAATAAATTTGGTCAGTAATACATCTCGAACAAAGTCGAGAAATTGTGTCTTACTTAATCTTACAGTAAAATTAATTCAGAAAATTTATATTATGACATATATTTGAACCCTGGTCATATAAATTTAAGATTGGACCACTCCAAAAACTGTACAGGATCTCATCCAAGCTGATGTTTCATATAACGATTCCAACGGCTAGAGTCAAATGTGTATCTGAAAAGGTTAATAATACATTAACCTAAAGTTATACACTATTACCAATATATAATTTATACAATCAGTCTATTCAGACTTGAATCATTACTACTATCCGGAAATTACTTATTTAATTATACTTTTATTAGAAATATGTCAACAAGTTTATCATTTATTACATATTATCTTCAAAGAACCAAAGTTGAAAGCGGCAGGTTATTCGGGTTTATAAACTCTTAATTAAAATGTTATAGATTTGCCCTAATGTGCTACAAGACTTTCAAAATATGATTTGTGTGAATCACACAGGAAATAAATATATTGTAATAGTTCATCCATTTAATAAAACTAAGTTATTTTATACGGCTGATTTGCAATAAATAAAGATGAATTTATGAATGTTGGATCCAAAATTCTGATATTGCCTATGTGGATGGATTTTTGATGGGTACACTTACAAGTGTTTCAAATCTTTATCTTCCATTCACTTCCAATAATATTTGATGGGTACACTTACAAGTGTTTCAAATCTTTATCTTCCATTCACCTCCATTAATATCATATATAAATACATAAAACTACTCCGCTCATGTATCAAAATAATTAGAAGAATGATTTAGAATTCTGGTAGGAAGAATAGTTTATTAATCATGAACAGAAATTTCTGGTGTCAACATTAGTAACATTTAATAATATTATCAATATTATCAAAAGTGACGCTGAGATTCCATGACTTCCCTAAACTGTACAAATTAAATAATGTATATTTTGTATTTTTTTAAGCTGTCAGGTACTACCTTTCCTGTTGTAATCTTTTTTTTTTCAGAATCTGTTTGTTTTATTTACTAGAATGAAAATTGTATTCAGGACTTGAATACGTGGGAATAAAACTCAGCTAAACAACTGTGAATTCTTGGATGCCTTAAAAAATATCAACTATATTTTAAG
Source organism: Timema bartmani (assembly GCA_902151455.1). NCBI lineage: Eukaryota > Metazoa > Arthropoda > Insecta > Phasmatodea > Timematidae > Timema > Timema bartmani. Next base: position 34,752 of record CABFWB010001917.1, on the reverse strand, counting down.
GCCTATAACAGACTTATTATTCAAGATCCTTCATTTAAGAGTGTATATATAAATATGTAGGCTATATATCAACCTTCAGAATCAATAAGTGGACTATCTAAATAAATTAAAAAGGTAACCATATATGTTTATTCTACAATATTATTTTGAAAATGAAACCTTGTACTGTGCTCTTGCGGTTATTTAGAGAGAGTAATTTTAAACACTTTTCTATACATTTTAAGGCATTAAGGGATAGCCACAAACATTATTTATTACATAATCGAATAGTTCTAGTATAGCCTTTAAAGTTCCAAGCTACCACCAGTTCAGATGTATTCAGAACGCCACCTCCTTGAAGATAATTATTATTCTGTAATGCTTTACCATTCAATTGATTTTAATTTTTCTACTGTGACCCTATAAAAATTACTTTTTACATTTCACCTAAACGTCGTTTAAATTAAATTAGTTCTATCTTTTAGAACAATTTGTTCAAGATAGTAAAAAATGTCATTATTCCCATAAAAACTTTTATGATACCTTGCCAATCCTCTTTGGCGTAAACCATATTTTAACTTAACAAATAATCTATTAGATGATGTGGGATCTGTGAACTTTAGAAACCCTTTTCAGCGAAACGGTAATAGCTCCCGTAGGTACGATTACATAACTAAGCAAATAAATTGACAATTTAATGTTGATAAAGGAGCTTTTAGGTCATTTTTATCCCAATGAATTCTTTTTTCTATCTTGTATTCTGTTGGTGAATGGAAGCATGTCAGGAGTAGCAGGTAGAAGTGTTAGAGGAACAGATTTCACATTACAGCGGTGCAACAATAAATTGTGCTGCGTGAGAGGACTATTGAAGTGATGCGTGTGTGTGTGTGTGTGTGTGTGTGTGTGAAGAAGTTCGGCTGGCTAGCCACTTCTCTACCACTTACACATTCTTGCCAAAAAACATTTTAGCGTATCTTTGGTTTCCAATTTCGTTTTTTTTACACTCAACACTACTTACCACTGGGTATGAACCATACTTTATGTAGGATTTCTGCTCTCCCAACCAAAGGGGTCCGATGTTTATCTAACATATAACTGATTTTGCTCTAGAAATAATTTATGTAATAAATGTTTAACCGTTAAAAATAATACAAAAGAAAATTTGTGAAATTTGTTAGGATTTACAAACAATGTATTGGATATAGTAAAACTATATATCTGTCTATCAATTTTAAAAACCTAGCATTTTTTAGGATACAAGCCATATACACATAAATTGAAAGAACAATATTTTCAGACAATATATATATATATATAGCTTTAAGGATGATAAACTAAATTAAATAAAATGTATCTAAAAAGTAGCTTTTATTATATAAATCACTTATATATTAATTAATTGTTCGTTAGATTTGTAATTTCCTAAATTGTTAACATATATAAAATAGTATATTTTTATAATGACAATATGACTACCAATTTGTAAGATTTTACGTGTAAGCTATATACATAATGTTTCTAATAATTATATATTCACAAAACTATTTTAGTAACTAATTGTGTTGTCCTTACACATTTATATAGAAAATGTTTAAAATATTTTTTAAATGTCTCAAAAACAAAAAATAATTTAGTCAAGTTCTACATATTCTATGACCACTATCCTATTCATAGTCACACACATATGTATTGCATGTTATGAACTACTCTCTATCCAACCAATTTAATGAAATAGCATAGAATATTTTTAAAAACTATCAGATTGTACATGATTTTATGGATATCGGTGGATAACTCTTATGACCAATATATTCCTATATTGTGCAGATATATTTAACTACATCCTCCTGTGAAGTCACGGAAGTAAATGAACTGCTACTAAGTTTGTTGGTCCTCTTATAAGCTCTGGATCATGCACTGGGCGTTCATCCATAGCTTGAATTTACATACCCACAATAAAGAATACATTCTATCAATCTAGAAATGTAATCGCAAGCTAGGTTGCCTTCCTCTGATTTTCAGTAATTCTTTCTCTCAGATATGCGTTTTTGTATATATTAATAATTATGATCAATTATGACTATATTCTGTTGTGGTCTCCCTGATTCTTGAGTACCATTGAGCTAACTAACTAACAAACTAACTTAACTATCTGTTATCATCTAAGTAAAAGTTTAACGTTGATCTAGCGAGTTGCTGTAATTTAATGGAGGGGATTATTCTGGAACAGAGAATATTTGAGAAAGTGAAGGAGGTGTCGTGTATTCATGAAGCTTTTCAGAAAAAGGGCAATTTTTTCTGCAATCTTCGAGCATTCCCATAATTGAGAAATGTGTTAAAGGCTCCACAGAAGTTGATGATGTTTCTTCCAATATGAAGTCATCTAAAGAGCAATCTGACAATGTGCTTAACTATACTCAGAACAATAATAATATGCAAGGAATCAGATACAGCCAACTCTCTGATTTGGAGGCTCTACTTGGCAGGGTCTCACAAACGTCCCAGGTGCTGGTCTGAACATATTCAGTGATCGCCTGTGGTTCATCGGAATGTTCACGCTTTATAGTGATGTGTTCCAATTGATGCAACTTAGAAACCTATTTTTGTTCATTGTTTTTCTATTTTTGGTGTCTATTTTTGTATTATACATATTATCGTGAAAGCTGGAAAAGTGAAAAATGCTGGTAATCGACCACTATTTCCGGGATTCACTACTTTACACTGGTGGATGTCGGAAATGAAACTCCTCATACCGTATTTCAACGGTGTGTGTCGTTAATCTAAAGATCCAAAATGGCGAATACTGGTAATCGTTAGGTGTAAGCCTGTGTGTTAGAAATAAAGGAAGAGTGTATTGCGCATCTGCCTGCGCATCTATCTGAGCAACAGAAACCACGTGGTTTAAGGACGGCGTGCTGCTGTAGTTGTTCTGTGTATTGTGTCATGTATGTTTGTGCACTATTGGCAATGATTGAAAGTATTGAAATAGTTTCTCGTGATTTTTTACGAGAAGTTAGATTAGAGTGTGTCAAGAAAATGTGGGAATTACAGTAGGTAGTTTTATAACCAAAGAAAAGTATAGCAAACTTGTTGACGAGTTTATTTCTGCAAAGGAATTAACAAGAGGGAAACAGCCCCACTATTACAAGAGGTTGAATCATTATGATATATTGCGAGTGTGATTCCTCAAAATTGATCCGCCTTTGAAATAGGTGATTCAAAAATACAGTATTTTGTACAAAATTACGAAATTTACGAAGTTTATCTGAAACCCATCAGATAAGCGGGCATGGGGGAAGAGTCCATATGTTAAAATAACTTCAGGCCTAATACAAAAAAATTAACATATGAAGTTGTTTTGCTCTACATTTCTCTGTGTAAACAGTGCCAGGCCAAACTTATTTCACCAAAAGGAGGACTGGTTATAAAGACAATTGTTTCGTCAGAGCTTAACTTGAGAGAACAGGTTGACTTTATTGATATGCAGTCAAAAAAGGATGGGTAGTTCAAATTAATCACTGTCAACCAAGACCATTTGACAAAATTTACGCAGCTAAGAGCTTTGAAATCTAAGACAGCTGAGGAAGTAGTATATAATCTCCTAGAGATATTCTTAGTATTTGGTTCCCCAGCTTTTCTCCAGTCCAACAATGGACGTGAGTTTGTGAATAGTATTATCACAGAGGTGTATTCACCGTGGGACGAAGATAAAATGGTTCATGGAAAGCCTCGGCATTGTCAGAGCCAAGGCTCGGCAGGCATTGTCAGAGCCAATCAGAATATACAAAATATGTTAATTGCATTGATGAATGATAAACAAACATCCAACTAGTCAGAGGGTTTAAAACTTCTACAGTTTACCAAGAATACGATTTTTCATTTAGGAACTCATCAGACTTCTTATGAAACAATGTTTGGTACCAAAGTGAAAAGGGAACTCAAAACTTTAGTTCTACCTCGGGAGAAGATTCGTAAACTTGTGTCTGAAGAGGAAATTGAAGATCTAATTAACCTGAACAGTGAATAAGATGAAACAAATCAAATAGTATCAGCTGAAATTGAAATTAATTCTGATAAAGAAACATAAAATGCCATTCCGTTCTTCGGAGAACCTTCTTCAAGTAGTGGGACACATGAAAAGAGCGAAGAACGCGTCGTTTATGGAAAGGAAACATCAAGAGCTCACTTTTGTCTGCAGTGTACAAGGCCAGTCCATTCTATATGTGGAATATCTGATGATGAAAGTGATGGTGCATCAGTTACTTGTCAGTTGGGCATTAAAAAAGAGAATATCAACAAAAAGAGGAGAAAAACCAAAGAGGGTTTGAGTAAACAAGCTTGTAAAATGTTGCGCAATTCTGAGAAAAAGTTTTTCCCTCCTTCAATTGGTGAAACAGTTACAGCTCCTGTACCTGACGTTGATCGTGGTGGGAAGGAATAATCTGGCAGTTTTAGTTGCAGTGCACGATGACGATTTCTATCAGATTGAAAATTCACACGGAAATATCAATAGACTTTACACTAGAAACCAGTTTATTGTCTGCAAATAAAAACTTATTGACGTGAAAGATGTTACATTAAAGGCTATTCCCTTCGTGAACTGGTGTCTTTGTAATCAATTGGTAGAGGACAGAGATATCACCGTTGCAATAGTACTATTAATGATAAAAAAGAAAAATGCAGCTGCAAAAAACCTGGTGACATTTGTAATTTCAAGTGTCACAGTAGTATGCCTTGTTGTAACAAGTGACGTAATCGAATATAATAATAATTTCAGAACATAATTGATGTAATTATTTGAAATAACTTTTTTTTTAAGGGTGTAAGACCATTTGTGGTGTAATTATTTGAAACTTATTTCGTGAAATTATAGAGAAATAATAATGCTTATTCTGTTCTTCAATTTAAATATTTAATATGCAAAAATAAGGAAATCATATTTAAATAAGTAATAGTGGCTCACCAAAAATAGAGAAGTAAAATAAATGTATTCTTATTTTTTGAAAATAGCTTAATCCTAGCTAATTTTCTTGCTACTTGTGATATGTTTATGGTTATAATGCTTTTTCTACTACCGAAAGGTTCCAATTATTGGTTTACAGAAAGCTGCAATGAAGTAAGATGGTCGGTGTTGTGTTTCTCCAAAATACAAAGGGTGTAGCTAACGTTTTCCGGAAATCACCGGTGGATGTTAGAAACTAACATTCATTTCCGACATCCACTGGTGTAGAGCAGCTAATTCCGGAGCTCGATTACCAGCAATCGTCACGTTTCCAGCTTCCACAGTAACATATAGACTTATTACACAAATCTTACGAATTGTTAGTGAGTGTACATTTTAAAATAAAATCGGGGATAGTCTGTGCGGTGCGTCGTACAATTTATTTTCAGTGATATTTAATTTGGAGTGATATAAATATGACACAAACTATAGTAGTATTTCACACACAAATGAAACACAAAGTTCATCACAGTTCAAATCCTTACAACTCACCCATTAACTAGAAATTGCTAATGGCTGCCAACCACCTTTAAAGGCACCTATTACTTCGAGGGATATTTCCTGACACTGCGATATATTTATAGAAGGGGCAGATTTATAAACACTAAAACAGTCCTCAAAATATCTTAGTACTCGGTTTTAGCCCGGTTAAAAATTACTTTGCTTGTTTGGAGACGACTAGATCTATATTTCTAACACTTTACTTTGTTTTCAGAAATGCGATATTACATGTAACACGTCGTTAGCAATGAGCTAGTTGCATCTTTTCAGGAATTGGTTGAATATGTAAGTTATTTGTTTTAAAACTAGTTCTTTTAGCACCACGTCGGATTATACTCTTATGTACTAGGCAATTGTTTAAGGTATCAGAAAGGTTATATATAGAGGAATTGTACCTGCATTTGCGTGGAGGGAGAGTTGATAACCATTTTGGAAAACAACCCTTAGTACACCTCACTGAGATTTGAACCTCAATATCCCCGTCATCGGTAGTCTAGTCTAGCATGAGATTAGTGCGCTAAACCATGCAGCCATTGAGGTGGGTAAAACGAACTACAAAACCATATACGGGCATGTGGATTTATTTAATGTTCATTTAGGCGTAAGCCATATTTTGAAATAAAAGGCCACTTCCTAAATAACATAGAATTTCTGAATATCTGCTCCAATTATCATCACTCCAAACACACTCCAGAAATTATATGTATCTTACATACATTTTTAGAATGTCTTCCTATAAAACTTAGAATTTTATCACCCAAGTTCACACATATGTGTATTTCACGGTCTTCCATCAATCACCAATATCACCCAGACCAATCGCAAAGTCATCAACGTATCTCGGACATAACCAAAATGGAGTGGATTGTTCCAGTATTCCTTCTTGTTCAATCTTCAAGGTGTTGGCCACCATTGTCCTCTTTAGTTAATAAAATACGTTATTTATTCCATCCTTTTAATCCCAGAGGTGCAATCACTGGTAACGCCTGGCCCCTCAACCCACATTCCCCCTTAATGCGACCCTACCAACAGATTGGCAGTCACTAATTATTATAAGACCCGCTATTAAAGGTGAAGGCTATGAAACTAAAACCTCCACTTATATTCCCTCTAGCCCCTAACACTTCCAGCTAAGAGGATAATTTAGCCATCTCTCCAATAACAGCTGCCATATATGTGTATTTTATTCAAACACGGTGTTTGTTTTGGACCTGATGGTCGTCATTAAAGCTCGCAATACCATTATTACGAGCTATACCCAAAGAAAATAACAATAGATTATTGACTAATCAGTTTCTACAGTTTCCCCAAATCACTCATAGCCCATAGTTTTATCGAGAGGAGAAGGTTGAAATAAGGGCTACTGATTTGTTAAACGATTGAAATTAAAGTTCTTTTCAATATTGAGCTACTACATTAGGTATGTGTGTAGATAAACGTGTTTCCTTTAAGTCAGTAAACTTATGTCTTTATTAAAAAAATCAAGGCATTTTTAATAAAAACCATAAAACCCAATTTTTTAGAATTAGGGTATAAATATGGGCTACACTTTAAATTCTATAAAATATTGTTAAAGAAGTGTTGTAAAGCAAATACTTGAGTCATTTAACAAAAATATATGTTAATAAACATAAGTTGGCAAAAGCCTATATTTTACAAAAAAAAATAATATATCCAAATACACTTCCTACAAAAATTTGACAGTTTATAAACAAAATGGTAAGTGTAAATAAACACTCAAATGTTTAACTAACTATTTTGTTACTACATATTTGCATTGCTGAATATCTTACCTGCTTCATCTTCACATTTCATGAAGTCTGCATCAGTAAAATGTTTGCCCTAAAGCCATTGACTCCAATTTCTGCAGTTTGGACTTTAAGTAAGCATTTCTTAATATTTCCATTATGTCATAAGGAATGATTGCTTTATTATTGCAACGAAGTTGCATCCTTATTTCCTCACTGCGAAAAGCCTTTAGAGGGCCCATGAATGTCTAGTCAAGGGGCTGAAGCCGGTGGGTTGAGTGAGGAGGCAGCACGACAATGGTAACATGATTATTTCGGGCCATATCGATTACATCTAGATTGTGAGTGTGGATATAATGTATATCCAATATTAATAAATCAGGCGATTCCTGAGTTGGTGTGGCGTGTTCAACAAAATGAGCTAAGAACTTAGTGAAAAGATGGATTTTTGTACCCGTCAAGATGGATAAAATAGAGCTTGGAGGACAGCATCACATTAATTGATCGGACGTGTTGGTTCTGGGGAAGATTAACATTGGAGGAATGAGGTATCCACTGGCACTCATCACTGCAATGATTGCTATGGTAGATCCTTTCTCAGCTGACGTCATTGCGGCTACATGTCTCTTATCCTACCGTCCGATAACGTGTGGTATTCTGATTTTCACGAGTCAGCAGCTTCATCTACATTGTAGACTCTCGCTATGGTACTTAAAAAAGGGGTTTAACATGCACACAGTAGTAAGACGTGGTGCTAAAAAAATAATAATACTGTACAAATTATTTGTAAAATTAAACACTCTGTTCCTTGAAAATCCAACAAGATTTTCTTAGTTGCAACTGAAGAACACAGCTTAAGCAATTTAGTTTATATGGATTTCAAAAAATTATTTTATATTAATATTACAATCCTATTGTAAATTAATTTGATTTTGTGCTGTTTATTTTGAACGCTGATTTTATTTAAATCCTTCTAAATATATTGTAGTGTTAAATATAATTATCTTTAAAAATTTAAGAGAATATATTATGCATTTTACACTTCTTGTTCAACAATAGTTTGAAGTGATTTAACAATCACTTGGATCATCTTGAAGATTCCTTAATGTCCAATATATTTTAATATCATGTACCGTGGCTACAAACAACATAGCCCCCGACCTCCACCACCTTAAAAGAGCAACCCCGACCTCCACCACCTTAAAAGAGCAAACAGCACTTACCCCATTTTACCGGAAAGTCAGATCCCTAACTACGGACACTCCACGCACGTCGTCACGGAACACTGCTCATCGGCTGAGTTCATTATTTTCATTCATTTTTTCATTTATATTTATTTTCTTACCCCATTACCTATTATACAAAAATGGAGCGTAAATTCCTCCTCTGTTATACAATTTTCCATTACAATTTCTCCATATCCTTTTTTTCTATTATTACTAAATGTGGATATAAGCTCTTAACCTAGATGTCCTTTATATGCCTTCTTATAGTTAGTTTACTAGTTGTTCCGCCCCGGGTATTCTCATCCCCGGTACCCCTCGCCGTCCCCCAGCTCCACGACCACCTGGGACCATGTTTTCAGGGCCGTGGCTCCGGGCGACGGCGACGAGCATCCCCCTATCCACCTCCTGGGGAGGTGCCCTATCGGAGATTTCGCTCCGCCCACTTTGTTACAAAACCACCACCTATGGACCTAATACTAACTTATACTAATTTACATAATTCCTAAGACTACTTATCTACTAACTTAACCTAATCTTCTTCCACTGGGCTGCTCTTTCTTCCACCTTTCCCAGCGGTCCTTCCCCAACCGATCCGCTCTTGTCTTCCCCCTCTGCTTCCAGCAGGGAGGGATTCCTCGAGCGGGGGGGAGTCTCCACTAGCATTTCCTTCTTGCATCCTCCTGCCAACCGGAATCGCACCCCTCACAGGTTCTTCAGCAGTTTACACTGCTGGCATCCAGCGAGGGTCCGCCTCAGTTGGCGCTCCGGGTTCCCGGTAGCCGCAATCGGTCCATCTTACCAGCCCCCCATTCCTCCCTCCCTTATTTATTCCACATTCATTCTCCCCGTCTCTGTCCCATTCTTAGTTGGCCCTCCAATTGTCCAATCTCTCGTCCTCATCTGTTTCTTCCTCACTACTTGTAGTTTCTCCCGTCATTTCCCTAATCGTCCCGTCCAAGTCCTCTTCCGGTCTCCCTAGTCTTTGTCTCGCCCTCAGTTCCCCCACGTAGGTCTCCCTCTCCCTCCTTGACACTTCGTCTGCTATTTTGTCGAGGAAACCCCACCTGTCCACGTCTCTCACTATATGGAATACTGCTCCTGCTTGTATCGGTATTTGCAGTTCTGACCTCACATCCTCCGTCAGAACGCATTGCAGCACGACGTTTACAGGTGTTGCCACCTCCCCGCAGTAGCACCTATCTGTCTCTGCTAGTCCCAGTCTGTGAAGTGTAGCTCTGTACGGACCATGCCCCGTCAAAAAGTGTATCATGCCTACAGACGGCTCCATATGTGTCATGATAAGGCGCTCTCTGACATCTAGGAAAGATCCGATGGACTCTCCTGCCAGTGTCACTTCCATTCCACTCGTCCTGCCACTCATCCAGGAGAGCCTCCCGGATATCCCTCCTTGTTACAACTCCCTCCCTCGTCAGCCTAGCTACCCTATCTCTTTCCCTCTTCTTTAACCAGTACAGAGTCGCCCTTCGTCTTATTTCTAAGTCCAGAGGCCAGATCCTCAAAGCCACACTCAACGAGTCGGTTGCCACAGTCTTGTAAGCACCCGATAACCTGAGAATCACACCCCTCTGTAAGGCTCCTCACCTTCCTTCTTGGTACCACTTGTCTCAGTTTATGAGCCCATACACTGGCTCCATACCCCACAACGGAGATCAGCAGCGCCTGTCACATTTCATCGGCAACTTAAACCTCCTTGTCCCTTGTTCGGACAAGAACCAACGTGTTTGGAACACTGGAAAGGGATCAGGGGGAGGGAGGAGAGGCGTTCAGAGGGAGGTAAGGGGAGAAAGCTAACAGCCAATCAGAGAGCGAGGGGGCGTGGTCACGTGACCAAAACCGACCAATCAGAGCCTGTTTTAAGACGCCACCCCAACTACTAACGTTTAAGTAGCTATTCAGGCCAACTCTTATATGTCCGTGTCTCACCTGAGGCTACCTGGTGGACTAGCACATGAAGATTATTCAAGTATTTTAGAGCCGGTGTTTGAAAATCATTGTTAATGCCTCATTGTACTTTTCCAATGGGATGCTATACTTAAATATTAAGTATCAAGGGAAACTTAAGGAAGCTTGCGCATTCCTTCTAACCTTCTAAAACTAAGTATCATGCTCATCCGTTCCTCTCATACAAGGGCTTGGGAACTGTAGGATCAATCTGGAAGGGTCCCACCAAAGACCCAAATTTCCCGCTCGAATGAGCGATACATTAATCGCCAGTGGTTCATGGGATATTCGCACCCATTTCTCCGTATAGTAGTGTGTTGTACTGTACATACCACTAAAGCCATAATAGCTTACAACAGACTGTTTGTGGATTATTTAATTTACATACTTAACGGTTATTTTTCATGTATATTTCACGAGCCACAACAAGTTTTATTTCTAGTATAGGGTTACAATCCTTGGGTGAGCTAAAGTGTCAGCAAATTATATAATAGATTTTTTTTAAATGATTAAAACATGCCCATGGAGCAAAAAAAAAGTTATGTGAAAATATTTTAATCAATAGTTGCTTTGATTTAATTTTAGCTTTATTACTTTCTCGCAATCTTACAGGTAGAGAAATTATTGTTATAGTCAAAAAAATCGAACTCGAGATTTTGATGAATCTTGACGTTTCATGACCCCCCGAATCCGAAAAAGTGGTTTTTGAATTTCAGCATGTATGTCTGACTGTACCTCCAACTAGAGCCTAAAGTATTTTACCGATCGCCCTAAGACTTGGTATCTAGGATTTTCACAGGGTTTCCCCGAGGGTTTTTTGGAATTGTATATCTAACCCTGAACTTAAGGGTAGTTTACTGTAGGGCAAAAAGAGAAAAAGTTGATTTTCTCAAAATTGGCTCTAAGGATTTTGATTAAATTTTATTTCAAAACATTTATAAATATTCCAAACCAACTGGCTATTCTCAATATTTCGGCAAAATTACTTTAAAGGCTCCGGTCAGATGAGTAAATTCTCATTTTTTATCATATCTCCGAAACTTATTTGAGATATGAAATTAATTATCATTGCAAATATGTAGATCTATTTATAATACAATTTTTTTAAATGAAACATATTTTTTATAAAAAAAAATACTTTCAAGTTATACACAAATATTGATGGATGTCGACGTCTCATGACCTCCTGAACCCTAAAAAGTAGTTTTTGTATAGCCATCTGTCTGTGTACCTATTTAGCCCCAAAATTAAGAATAGTTTAATAAAATGTGAAAAAAGAAAAAATTGATTTTCTCAAAATCGGCTGTATCGATTTGATTAAAATCCGTATCTAGTCGTTGGTTAAGATTATAAATAAACTGGCTATTTTCATTTTCCTATGAAAATAACTTTTAGGGTACTTTACAAAAGCTGAAATTTCCGTATCTCCGCAACTATTTGAGATACTAAATAACTTATCATTGCAAAATTGTAGTAATATTAAAAATTAAAAACTTTTATATGAAATATATTTTTATAAAACCACCAGTTTCTGAGATATTGGCAAATATATTAATACAATTTTGTGAGCTTTAGTTGTAAAGAGATACTACTTAAGTTTTAACGCAATAATTCACCAATGCCATAGAGTAATTAAATATAGCCTAAGTAAGTCTCTCAAAAAGTATATGTTATTTTTCCTTAAACCTCTTAGGAGAAATGTTTGTACAAATAGTCAATATTTACATTTTTATTGGTTAAAATTTATAAATGAGGAATTTAATAGCAATGCGATGACCTGAAGATGTGCAACACCTAATAAAATGTTGAACATTTTAAGCGGAAGTCAAAATTTTAATACGAAGTGTTGACCCTTGTGGACCCAATATTGATCTTTTTATTGGTCTAAACATACAAACGAGGACATTAATTCTTTAAAAATAAAATTATAAAATTTAAAACCGGGACTAAAAAATCGTTTTACATAAGTATAGTGCAATTTATACTTGGGTTTGTTAGTTTATACTATTTTGTTTCACATGTATTACGAGCTTTGAGTAAATATCTCCAATTTTAAACAATAGAACGAGAAATTCCGTGCGGAGTTCCATGCTATATATTTTTTAAATTAGAAAAGTTTGCTTTATTTAATTATTAATCAATATTACTGTGCTAGCTTTTCAAATAAACTGAACATGTTGATTTAAAAAAAAACACTAAAAATTAATATATTTGAAAACAGGTAACATTTTTACTATGTGAATAACATTATTTGTTAATATTAAGAGTATTATTTTTTTCAGAAAGCTCCCAATAAAAAGAGAGATATAATTAATTGATGAATTTCTGACATATTTTAGATAGCAGTATTAATCATTTTAGAACACAACATAATTTTAATATTACACAATTCAATATCGTTATATTGATAAATTGACTTATTGATTTTCCATGTTAATTGGTTTTCATACAATAATTGGAAGAAATTGATAATTTTGATAGTCATGAGGAAAACCTTGAGAGCTAGAAGTCTTGCCTTGACTGATTATACTATGGCCATACCTTAAAATATACACCATAGTGAAACAAAACCAGGTAAACCTGAAACCTTTCAGAAAAAGCGAAGGGTACTTTGTCGTGATAAATGTAAATTATATTAATGAAACAGTACTCATTGTATTATGATACCAAAATATATCTTATCATAAGAAATAATTGATCTAATATAATTATTATTTAGTGAGTAATTGAAAAACTTTTTTTAGAGCATGTTGACGGAAGATAGTGCAGTGACCACAAATGGTACTAGTACCTGTACAAATAAGGAAAATCCACCAGTCCTTAACATGAGTCTGCAGTTCCTTATAAGTGAGGAAAGTGGAACGGGAAAGTTAATAATATCAATTAAGGTAAGTTTAATATTACTGACTTAGAACAACAACCAAATGCCTCAAAGATATTTTAAATCCTACATCGATCAAAATTAACTAAAATTTGCGAATTGATACGAGATAAACACCGACACATATTCACATTCAAACATATTAGTTAGGTAGGATATTGTAATGTTCCTACGGGATTTAAAAAAGTATTAATCATGAGATTTCAAACAAAAAATCAAAATATTTAATTTCAATCAATTTACAAGAAAAAAAAACCATTCATTTTAATAATATGGATATGTAATATGAAATAAAAAGGAGCATGGAGCTCAACAGATATGTCATGACCAATATTTCCTGTTAAGATGAGGAGTTTTATAATTTTGATAAGGATAGTAGACAATAATTGTTTTAATTAATAGGTTTATAAATCGATTGACATAGGCCTACATATAGCAATTTGAATATGGACCTAGAGTTGATATAAAATGTAAATTTTGTAACATACGCTACACATAAATAATGATACTTTCACTCCTGGAGAGATCTGACCCGTAAGGTCCTCTTCTACACTCCCGCTAGACAGAGATGAGTGCTGATATAAGATGGCATCTCTTGACTGATGACGTAATCGTGCCCCCGCAGTGGACGTCTCAGACTCCGGTAGAAGAAGGTAGATGCTTTAAGACCCTAGAAGAAGGTTCGCCTTCTAGAACCTACTGGACAAGAGCCAGGTGTCCCACTGGTTCTACACATGAGCAATATTCCCACCCCTTTTCCTATCTAAGCCGTCCTGTATATTCCCCTATATCCTTCTCTGGGATCATGGGACGTACAGTCCTGTACAGTTAGTTGTCTTTTGGTCTATATGCCTGTTTGTACATTATCACTCCACAGTATACAGGTTTAAATCGTAAGTAATTGAACACAATAAAATGTGGATATACTTAACGACGTTGACTACTTGGTGAATTCGAAGCTATTTTGTGAAGCGGGTTGCATCTTAACTTGACGCACTCAAGCATGAAATCTGTGGCCTCGTCTGGCAGTTCTTACTCCCTCCATGAAGATCCTTCCCCTCTTTCTCAGATTAGAGTGGGTACCTGTGTCAGGAGGGTACAAATTCCACTCGTCACTCGGGAAGACCAACGAGTCACCTTTTAAGTGATATAGTTTCAAATACAATAATTTCTCGTGCTGATGGCTAAGGGCCGGTCTTGTGACTACCGCATAAATATTGCTATCAGGAGGTTAAATTTAATTTCCAGATAAAAGTTATCAAATACTTAAACCTCCCGATAAAAATGTGATGGATAAATACATTTTATCTGGCAGATAAATGCTATTTGCCAGTCATAAGACGCACTTTTAACTTATCCACAAGAAATATTTATCTACCAGATTAATATTTATCCATGAGTCATAAGAGTCATAAGTAGAACTCGTAGGAGGTACCATAGGTGTAGGAACCCATTCGTCCGTGAGGTGCTACTGGAAATATATCGAGGAAGAAAGAGGGAATTTGAGGAGGGCCTGAAAGAAGAGAAAAGGAAAAGCTGGGAGGAATATGTAAAGGAGGAGCTCCAGCAAGGACCTTGGGGAAT
>CABFWB010001917.1:0-12308 GCA_902151455.1 Timema bartmani | reverse complement strand
AGCTTCTAGAGGTGTTTAATATTTATAATTTTTCCTTAACTTCAACAGCTATGCTACTATAAAAAAAAATTTTAGAGAGCATCTAGAGGTGTTTAAATATATAGATTTCTCCTAGCCTCCAGCAGTTAGGGATCATGTTACGATAAAAAAAAACACTTTAAAGAGCTTCTAGAGTTGTTTAAATATATCGAATTTTCCTATAGCCTCCGGCATTTAGGGGGTTATGGTACCATAAAAATCACTTGAACAGATAGCGTCTAGATCTGTTTAATAATTAGAATTTGTCCTAGCCTCCGATAGTTAGGGGGTAGTGTTGCCATAAAAAACACTTCAGATAGCTTCTAGAACTGTTTTTATTTAGAATTTTTTTAGCCTCTGTCAATTGGGGGATGGGCCCACTAAACCCCCCCTGAAATTATTGGCTGGCTACGGCCTTGGTGGGCGTTTTGCGTTTTGTCTTCTATTCTCACTTAAGAAAAATGCATATTTAGACTGAGGTGGAATTCAACAGAATCACCATCGAAAAACATGCGTTCATTGTGGTGTTCCTTATAGATATAATCAATTAAAACTAGAGGAGAAAAAGGGTTAAAGAAAGGCAAATTTCAGCCATATAAAAATCATTGCAATATGGCCACCATTTTTTCCCTCACTTCCCAACACTCAAATGAAATCGATCCCGTTATAATCAAGCCAAAAATATAGGTTTTGAGTAATTCAAATGAAAGTTAGCTAATTTGTGGATGAAGGCGCATGTAATGTTCCACAATCCACACTGCGGCTTGGCGCTCCTTAGTGGGCGACAAGCTTAATACCTCTCATGCGACTCCACAAGGCTTACCCTTCAAGGCAATTTTATTGTTCGGGTGCGTATTTTAAGAAGTATCTAGAAGCCTGACATGATCTTGCCTTAATTTCATTTGTGAAATGAAGACTAATATTTTAATGTTACTATTTTCAATACAAAAAGCAATAAAAGTTATAGTAGTATAATATCAATCGTTTTAAAATAAGACGAATTTTAATAGGGCTTAAACATATACGATTTACACGTATTGTAACTAGGGTGAATGGTAAGTAAAACAAATGCCCGCCGTACTACTACCTAACCTATTTTAACTTTGCAAATATAATAAACCCATTTTAATTTTACTATCTCTAAATAACTATTATTTTGAATTTTTTTCTTAGGATTGGTGCATGAAGATGACTGTATATGATCAAGACAGATTCGCTAACCATACGGAGCTGTGTGTACTAAATCTACCCTTAAAGGACATAAAACTTTTAAATTCAAACCCCAATCCCATAGAGTTGTCTTACAACCTTATGCAATCAGAAAAGGTATGTGTTCACAATATGATTGATTTGTTGCAGGAGCGTAACATTTTATTTTGGTTAGTGAATTTTCTAATGTTTTTAATTTTTTTTTATTTAGTAAGTACATAGTAAGGGATAAGGCATACTAGGGCTTTTGTTTATTGAGTCCTACAATTATTTTTTTTGCACCGTGTCCAACTATCAGTTCGGGTTATATTCATATTTAATCATTACGCTAGTATTTTAGAGATGGGGAAGGTTGAAATTAGAGGAATTATGCCAGCATTTACGTAGAGGGAGAGTTTAAAACCATTTAGGGAAAACAAACCTCAGTACACCCGACCGGAATTCGAGTCCTGATCTTCCTGTCATCGGCAGTCAAGTTTATTGGGAGAGTACCACATTAAGCCATGCGGCCACCGAAGCGGGCTATATTAAAGTTACCTCTAAATTAGAGGAATTATTAAACAGCCAAAATATATATTTTGAAACGTGTAAATATTGAAATTCAAAACTCTCTTATATAGGCTTAGGCATTAGTAGTGGGATTGTTGTCCATTCGCTTGAGATATTAATGCTAACAGAATATATTTAATGTTTTAATCTCATAAATATACTAAAAAGTCGAATAAGCTTACTGTATATTCCATTTTGAACATGTTTTCTATGTATTTGCAAGTGCATCCACGATTTACTTTAAGAAAATTGACTTTAATTAACCTTTTTTGTTCATTTGAAACTGCATGTCAAAAACATACCCAAGTAGATTAACTTAAATAATATTTAATATCCAAGAGCAGATTAGCGAAATTGAAAGATGTAATCGCTGAGGGAACTGAATGATTACTATCGGGACCCACCTAGGTGGCATAGTTAGCTGACGTGCTAGTTTCGTGTTGAGCTAGACTGCCGAGAATGGGGAGATTGAGGTTCGAATTTCGCTCGGGTGAACTGCGGGTGGTTTTTCCTAAATGGTTTTCCACTCTCCCTTCACGCAAATGAGGGTTCACTTCCTTTATATTCAACCTTCCCCATTCCTAACCCATTAGAGTGATTAGTACTGAAGCGTATAACCTGAACGGTTAGTAAGACACGGTGCTAAGTATTATTATTACTATTATTGTTATTACTATTATTACTATTAGGAAACAGCGTTGTCACTATCTTGTTTTTGTGTGGTCAATTTCTCTTTAAATATAAGACAAATTTTGCAACGTTGGTTAATCGTTGTTGCGAGTAGCTCCTTCAAACACTGTTACACCACCTTCAGACATAGCTAAGAGCGAGGAGATTTGGCAACAGTTAACTGAGAGAGAGCGAAGATCAAGCTTTTCTCCATAATACCTGCAGTTCCCTCAGCAATAATATTGTGTGTAGTAAAAATCCTTGTAGCAACTAAGCAGTGTCACATGCATTAGTAGGCCTAAAAGAATTGAAGGATCAACTCGACAAATATATGAAAAAAAACTAAGAAAGATTGAGAACATTAAAAATGAAAGGATGAAGTTATTAAACTAAAACGTAAACTTGTACTTTCTAAAGATGACCAAGATTAACACTTAAGACATTCTATCAAAGTATTTTAATTTTGCTAAAAACACTTCTTTGGTGTTGAGTGTCTGCTAAACTTATGGATCTACTAAAAGCAATTAATAAGTAATTATGATCGAACAAATGTGCGGTAATTAGAACAATTTGTTGTTTAGACCAGAGATACGTGAGTCACAAATTATTGTTGGGTAAAACGAATAAAAACACAGCTAAGCGTTTTGGCTCTTTACTTTTATTGGTAAGAAACAAAGTGACTAAGTGTGTCCTTTTAGAAAGTGTTATCAGATACCTAAATATACCTAGATAAATTGACTATTCTATGTTCTAAAAAACTAATTGCTCTTGTTTTTAACTATTACCAGACGTAGCATTGGATACTGGCATTTTTCGTCACTGAGGGAGCATGACATATCTTTTATAACTATTAATTTTATTATTTTTAGTGTTAAATATTATGTATCTATCCGGTAACTATTCTTATTCGTTTACTTCATTCCCATTTTTATTAGAATCTAGGAATGTGTGTTAGTGTGCACACGTTCAACTGGAATTTCAAGACCGCAGGTAAAGTTGCTAAATATATTATTTTAATTTATATTTTCAAATAATATTTTACAAGAATGAACTAGCCCAAATGCAACATATTTTCGTGATCTTTACCAATCCCTCTCTTCGACGCCCTCTTCAATCCCTTCACCGACAGCTGTTTTTCATCATAAATAACTTTATACTTATAATATTTTCTTGAATGTCACTCACTTAAAATCTTAGTTATTGTTAATCCTATTCTAGGAATTCAAAACATGATCTTTTCTGTATATTTGTGCTATCCCACTTTCAAAATACTGACACGTTCTAATTATTAACTTACCTGAGTAGCTACTTTTTTTTTTAGCACCGCGTCTTACTAACTGTTCAGGCTATATGCATATGTACTAATTACGATAATGAGTTAAGGAATAGTAAGGTTGAATGTAGAGGAAGTGTACCCGCATTTTTGGGGAGCGAGTGGAAAACCATTTAGAAAAAACCACCCTCAGTACACCCGATCGGGATTTGAGCCACAATATCCCTGTCAACAGCAGCAAGTCTATTGTGAGAGTGACGCCTTAGACCATGCGGCCACCGAAGTCGGTTTGAGTAGCTATTGATTAGTCAGAAATTATATAAGCATGAAACGATGTGGAGCAAAATATTATATTACAATAAAGTATTATCTGCCTCCCAACGTCCGTACTCAGCATAACTTGAAAATATTGTTTAAATAAACAATATCAAGCTGATATTATCAGTAGTGTACCGGCCACCTTGAGTATGATTGATAATTTACTTCGGTTGAGACTCCTTTACCTGAGAACATAAATACAAATAAGACCATATAAATATCATGGGTGATTATTACCTGGACTTACTTTATAGCAATTAATTAATAATAACTTACTTTTCCTTCTTACTGCATCCCACTTAGATGAGACACATCAAACCACCTCACAATTTTTTTTATTGTTTATATATTTATTTCAGACTTTAACAAAGGAATACAAAGTGAACTAATATAGTTTCCCAGAATTTCACATCATGATATTATTTATATTATTCAATGTATTTGCCTAAAATCAAAACAAAAGGCTCTCAAATAACGTGATATCAAATATTAAATCTATTGATACATCAACTCTTAATATTTAGGCTGAATCCATATTCAAGTGTCTGGTTAACATTTAAATAAATATTAACGACAAATTAAATTATGTTTTACGATATGATTCTTAACTTTTACTATATATGTATATATATAGTAAAAGTTAATATATATATACGCATTAATATACATTAATTCGTGTTAATAGTAACAATTTAGAATTTTACTAATGCATTTGTGTTTTAATATTTACTATAAATATATTTTATTTCTTCACTATTTGGCTAAACATGTTGCATATTTCATTTTGTTTAGCACTGAATTCAGGATATATGTAGCTCACAATTCTATATTTGTTAATATACAGGAATTTGGTGAGCTCCTGATTGGAATTTGCTACCTTCCAACAGCCCAGAGACTTTCCTTCAGCATTATCAAAGCTATTAACTTGAAATTTCTAGAAATTACTGAAAGTATTGATACATTTTGTAAGTACATCGCAATTAATGTGATCACAATCTATTTTTTCAAGCAACATAGGCTAGTAATTATTGACGGGGAGGTAAATATTACAGTTCATTATCTAGTTTAGTCATTTAGTTTAACATGTATAAAGTATTATAATGTATTTTATACAACATTGATCAAGATAATAATTATTTAAATTTTTCGATTTATCATTCGCACTAGTCCAAGATTAAATATATTTCGCGGTGATTTTTAAGCTTATTTTTATTCAAATATAAAAAAAAAATTAAATTAACTTTGAAAACTTACTCTGGAAGAAAACTGAGGAAGAAAATTTGCTATAATTGGGAAAATCCTCATCTACATTTATGACAATGTGCGTTGCCTGACACACAAGTCTAATTTTAAGATTAATGTGCTTGTATTTAAAATTTAGATGCCAGGCCACTCTATACATTATTTCCATAAATGAGGGGGTCGGGGAAAAAACATGATAACCCTCTCAGATTTAGATGGTATGTATTCTCTATTTAAACGTCTATAAAATTCTGAAATCTAGCTATAAAAAAATAAATAAAATATTCGTTCATATTATCTATCATCTATGTCTTGACTGATTAAAAAAAACTTGTAGTTCAAGAGGTAAAATACCAGAAATCACTGCTAACACATGTTTTCAAAAAATGAGGTTTATCTTATCTTTGCCCCGACCCCCTCAAATATCAATTCATGGCATTCTCAAGTTGAGGATATCAGAACAAAAAATAGCCTTGTTAATACCTTCTTTTTCATTGTCTAGATCCATACGTACGTGTTATCCAGCTGAATGGCACATCTGCTCGTGCAGTAAAAAAGAAAAAAACAGCTTATAAACATGCAACTGAAAGCCCAAATTTTAATGAAACTCTAACCTTTGACTTAGCACCGAGTCAATTAGAGACAGCTACATTTCTCGTGACTGTATCCAACAAAAACATGGAAGAAGCACAACATGGATGTAAGAAAATTAAAGATATGTGTCTTGGCAAGTTGGCATTGGGAAGACATGTTAGACGAATCACAGTAAAGGAACATTGGATAGTCGTAGCGGAGAACCCTAGAAGAGTGATTTCTGTGTGGCATACCCTTAAATAAATCATGTCAAAGACAGCATATTCTTATTAATCTTTGAATTACTGAAATACAAGATTTTTAAGCAAAACATAAATGATCTACGTTTTACCTAAAAAGTGTGTTGTGTGTTATGTACTTATTATAAATAAAGTACTTGAAGGCAAAACCGAAATAATATATTTTATGTTAAAATTAATTTGATATTACTTATTCAAGTATTTTATTAGCATTGGTCTACTCATTTACTGTAAATCAATAATGTTTCGCCTTTTTGGTATGGTTACCAAATTTTCAATTTAACAGATTTTTTATTTTATTTTAAAATATAGTCTTCATAAATTTATTGAATAAATCTAAATATAGTCCTTTATTAATTTAGTAATAAGTTAATTTTTTAAACAATAGGCATTCAAAACCTAAAGTTAAATACAAATAACTGTACACACTTTTATACTTAATCAATTTGGAAATCACCTATTGGATTAAAGCACTGAAGTTAAAGAGTTTGGAAAAGTAAACACTAGATTAAAATGTATGTAATGATTTGCAATTTTTTTTAAGACAACAAAAGAGCTCATACTCCAATACATAATATATGTTTTACAGTTAATTTCAGAACTTGTACACATACATTTATCTGTTAATGATTCAGATTAATGTGTGTAATACTTGGGCTTACAATGATTTGAACAAAGAAATGTTTAAGTGAGTTACTGTAATAAACTTCACCTCCGAAATATGGGCTTGGATCGTATCCTGCTCAGATACAAAAGCAGCTGACATAGAATAATTATTATCTTCTTACCATAACCCCTAGCTCTAAATTATGGTATGTATACCTGCACGTGGCTATGGATACCTCTTGAGTACCTCCAGTGGGAGGTAGAAAGAAGAAGTTAAACTATACGCTGTTTGTGGTAGGAAGGGTATCTTAAAGGCCTTTTTCTTTATTATAATTCTAATACATAGTAGGATTTTGGTAGGAGAACGGACTTCCCAGACGTTCCTTATTACCATAGACAGGGTATAGATTTCCCCAATCAAGCACTTTGTCCATGGAGATTCTTAACACCATCCATAGATTTTACGAACATCCTTTATCTGAAATGTGATTTATTATTAAGTACAATAGGTACTTTGTATATGTAAGCCTACAGTGATATACTTATTTTGTCCATTCTCTTTTTCAGAAACTATAATTTTTGGCATTGTTAGCATTCATCTTTATTTTATAACACAGCTATTCCAATGAAAGACCGAAATATTTTGTTCTAAAACCCCAATTATAGCTTGTCCCAATTAGTTCGAGTTAACGATGGTCTAATGGCTAATGTATTTTTAAAAACAACTTCATTCTAAATATTCCACATTATCCAGTGACAAATGCACATGAACGTAAAATATTAGGCCTAAGTAGGCCTACACCGAGCAACATAATAATAATAATAATAATAATATTAATAATAATAATATGATGTACCTAACCTTCTTTTTACTTTAGCACCGCGTCTTACTACCCCTTCGGATTATACGTTTATGTATTAATTACGCTAATGATTTTTTAGGGATGAGGAAGGTTATATTCATAGAAAGTGTACCCGCATTTGATTGGAGAGATTGTGGGAAAACCATTCTGGTAAAACCACCTTCAGTACAACCGACCGAGATTCGAACCTCGATTTCCCCGTTATTGGCAGTATAGTCTACTGCTAGGGTAGCACCTTAGACCATGCAGCCACCAAAACGGGTATGTACCATGAAGGTAAGACTGCTACCTTTCAGTGTAAACAAACTGTATTTAATTAAAGGCAATAACAGAATATAGCATTCAATTAAATTAAAGTGATTCGAATTCTCAACTCGTCTCTAAGAGGGCCCTCCCAGAAATGTATGTATTGTTTGTAAGCCCGTTCTCCACTGGATGCTCATATCTATTAATTGAGTTCCATTCTAAGACTGGGTTTATACTCATGCATCCCACATAGCTAGTAGTAAATAGTGTATAGCGTAGTGGACAATTCATAAGAAAAATACAACGGTTTATAATGAAACATAGTGAATAAAGACTTAACTCGGTTGTCTTTTATTCATAGATACTTCTCCCAGTTACCACATCTTCTCAAAGAACATGCTAGCAAATGGACAAAATTATAAAAAGCATTAGTTGAAATTAAAATTAATTTCAAATATCACCACTAAATAGCACTAGTAGCCTATGATGATGTGACTGAAGAGGGAGTGGACCCCAATATATTGCATGAATACTTTCGTTCGATGTCACCTGTTGGTGGTGAAGAGAGAGAAAGGGAAAAGAAGAAGATTAGTGATCTTCAGAGAAACATATACTACGATTGGAAAACACTAGCGACTCTGGTGGAAAGATAATTGTTAACAATTTAAAAACCACCGGTTTAATTCACTAGGCTGGCAACTTCTTGCCATATACATTCAATGCCTATATACAATAGCATGGACGCGCTTGGTTTACCATGAAAAGTAACAATATTACTTTATTGAATTTACTATGGTGTAGCTTATAAATAGAGCCCGGATTTGTATGCACAATCAAATAGTAAAATATGTATGCAAATATGCACAAAAAGTTAAAAAAATATGCACCGTTAAATGCAAAAACAAATGAACAAAAATCAAATAAGCTATTTGCTTTGTTGAAAAATTTTGCCTTGTTCATGGTTGTTACAGTATATAAGGAAAGTCATACTGAGATTTTATTCTGTGAAGCTTCTTCGTCTGTCATTGAAGAATGTTTCATACAATGAAAATGTCCTTTCGACATTGTATGATTTCGTAGGTGCATGTGAAAAACACCACAATCCTTCTTTTGTGAATCCTTCTTGTATTTCAGGTTTTTCACCAAACAACTTTTTACTAATTTGACAGACTATTTTGTAACCAGGATTTTTATTTAATACCTGACCAAACTGATCGAATGCAATTTTAGCAACACCGTGAGTTTTTGAAGACAATGCTACTGAAATTTGATTCAGCATAGAAGGTGAGATCCTCAAGGAATTACTTCGAGCCTCCAACTGTGTTATAATTTCAGGTACGGTAATTTAGAGAAGCATTTATGGATGTGCCGGATCTTTTCCTTGATACCATCTTAAGAACATACACACATGCACACATGCACGATAGTTTTGTTTTATTTTATACCCAATTGACTGCAGAGATTGTATTAATCAAATAGTTATTTAAAAAATGCAAACAAATTGAAAAACATGTATATATAAATGAAAAAATATAATAAACTGATCTCAATTTCGCTGTTGTCAAGTGAAGAATGTATAAAATCGCACTCCAATATGTTTTCTGATTCTAATGTAATCTTATATCTAATATCTCGGTTAATTGGTCGTGAAACTCAGGGGCGGCTTCAGGGCCGGGTGAACCGGGTGGCTGCCCGATCCGTCAGCTTGAGGGGGCGCCAAACAGAGCACCAACATAACCTAACATAGCTTTGGAATGATATGAAAATAAATCCCAAACTTCACAACTCCAAATGTAACCTGGGCGTAATAGTGAAGATGCTAAGCATAACACTCATTTAATTTTTGATACTAACATGAAATTTGACATAGCGGAATAGTTTTTTTGGTCAATAATATTGGATATAGTGTCACTCTTTAAAAGTTAATTTACATCTGCCATCTTAAAAAAATGGCATCCTAAAACGGTCTTTTGCAATTATTTTTCCAAACCATTCGTTATATTAAAATTAAAGAGGTGAACATTGTCTACAAAACATGTTCTAATAGTTTTCTTTGTAATCCTAACCATTTTCGTAGTGAAACAGTTGTAGTACTGTATTATGGCAATTTATAGAGATCCATTTCAGATTATTTTCGTGTCACACCTAGGTTACGTTATGTTTGGAGTTGCTAGGTTTGTCATGGGCGTAGGGAAAACTTAATTTGGGGAAGAGGGAAGGTGTTACCGTAAGTTTGTGTCATCATTTAAATCAACTTATATTATATTAAATCCTGTAGAGCGTCACGCTGACCTTAACCTTAGGAGTAGGTAGGGGGGCCCACCAAAGATCATGGCCACGGCACCCCCTTCAGGATGTGGGGGCCATGTTTGGAGTAGTCCTCCTTCGGCGAATTTTTGGAAATTGCACGCCTTTAAAAGCTATTCTAAGAAGTGCCCACCAGATTTATTTTTTATAAATTAGAGTCCCTAGAATCTATTTTAAAGGGTGCTCACCCAGAATGTTTTTGAAATTTGGAATACCTAGAAGCTCTTTGGAATGGTCCTCGCCTGTTTGTTTTTTTGTTTTTTCCTATTCTTCCCAGGCTACGTTAGGTTTAGAGTTGTTAGTTTTGGGGACTATCGCCATATTATACTATTATCCCCCGTTATATAAGGGGGTGCGAAAAAGCAATCCCACCCTGGTACAAAATTTACCTTGAGCCGCCCTTGGTGAGATTGGCTCTTAAGAGGAAATCACGCGAGAAGCAGTGCATTCCGATGTTCTGACTACAGGTACACTAGCTCTCCACCTTTGCTTCAGACTAGCAGTGAATATACAAAACAATAGCTTTACCGAGTGTTCTCTATGGTTGTAGAAGAAGTATATTACCTTATATGACGAAAACAAATGTAGGGTGTTCAAAAACAAGGTACTTAGGATGATATATGGTCCAAAAAGGAACGAGGCTACTAGTGAGTGGAGAAGGTTATATAATGACGAGCTACCCTATACTCATCACAAGACATTGTTAGTACAAACAAGTCTCGTAGATTACGGTGAGCAGGACATGCAGCGTGATTCTAGAACCGTGTTCAGGGTACTGACTGGCAAACTCAATCGGAAGAGACCATTGGTAAGACATAGACGCAGATGGGAGGATAACATTAGAATGAACCTGAAAGGTAGATAGGGTGTAATGGGGTGGACTGGATAGAACTAGTTCAAAATAGGGATAGGTGGAGTACTTTTGTAAGTGTGGCAATGAACTCTCGAGTTCCTAATGCCATAGAGTAAGTAAGGATAGTGAACTACACATATTTAGATTTATAAATCTCTCTCTAAAATTAAATTTTTGAAATTAACTTTGTAATTTGAGATGTATATTTTACTTGGTTTGTAGGCCTACCGTTAATTTTGTGAAAGCTACTAAATACGTTTAGTTATCAAAATCATCTGAAGCTGACACTTTAAACAGTTTTGACTAAATATCTTATTTGGAAATAAAACTGTAATTGTTTAGCAATATTATAGCTCCACACCAATGTTCCTTCGCTTTTTTTAATAAACCTGATTCCAATAACCATGTATATACTGTATATATATAATGCTATGTTATCATTACAAAATTATGGCATTTTATTAATGCTAATGGAATAGTTGGCTATGTAACTAAAGTTATATATTTATTATGCGGAATATTTAGTAAAGTTTATAGTGTAAAACATTCGTTGATAATGCATACGTTTTATTTGTAAATCATTTTTTTACACAAGATTAAATTGTTTTTAACTAATAGGCCTAATATGGCATATATAATATAAACCTAAATTTGTTTAATGTAGTGTGATTTTCTACCTTCTTTCTAGGTGAATGCTAATGTTAATTCCTTAAAAGGTAGCCTCTTCTTATTACCTTATATATTAATAAATTTATAATCAAGTATTTTTATTACTTACACAAAGTTTGGGTCTAATAAGTGAGATAAGTTAACAAAGTTAGGGAATAGGCCCTGGTATAATTTAAAATATAATAATTAAGTTTGAAAGTGAATATAATTTAAATATGTATTGAAAGTGGTTATTTCAGACGGCGTTTGTATCTAAACATATACGAAAATATTGGTACCATCGACCATATAAAAGTAAACTGATTAAAATACACATCATAGACGATCAAGTATATTTCAAAAATGGAATTTTAGATAGGTCTACCTGCTTTGGTGGTTAGATGCTTCCAGGCACTACTCTTGCCATAGACTGTACTGTCATTGATTAGAGATAGAATCTCGGTCGGGTTTACTTAGAGTGTTTAAAAAAATAATTTTCGACTCTCCTTCCACGTAAATGTGGGTACACTTCCCATAAATTCAACCTTTCTCATCCCTAACAAAGAAAGGTTGAATTTATGGGAAGTGTACCCACATTTATGTATGTATGTATGTATGTATGTATGTATGTATGTATGTATGTATGTATGTATGTATGTATGTATGTATGTATG
>CABFWB010001916.1:81122-132884 GCA_902151455.1 Timema bartmani | reverse complement strand
TATGAAAAACAAAAATTAAAAACTAAGTAATTCACGGAGTTGCCACTATGATTGTAATGAGAGAGTTGGATTAGATATAGGTAGATAATAAAGGTAAAAGAAGGTAGATGACAACAGGAAAAAGAGAAAGGGTTCTAATCTTCAAGACCTGGCCCGATCAAGTCTCAATTACGATGGTAGGAGGGCAACAGGGATAAGGATAGGAGAGGTTAAGGTTGCATTTTAATGAAGGTTTTTAATTATTTTAATTAAGGTTTGGTTTTCAAATTTTGTATATATATATATTTTTCAACAACCCTACTGAGTTAAGATCATTGAAACACAAGTAATGATCTATGAATGAATAAAATGTCATACAAAAATAAATAAGATTTTTTTCTATAATATTTAGTGAATTATTTCTTGGAAAACCTTTCTTTCATATAACACAAGACTGAACAAGCTAAGAAAAGTGACCTATACAAACATTAATTCATTTTAAAATACTCTCTAGCTTTAATACAATGAACTAATCTAATAAGTTAATCTCTTGTTATATTTGAAAATAAGTACTTAGAGGTTGTAGCTATTTTCTGGCCTGACCATGGTATTAATAAAAAATTCTGTAGTAAACTAGTTTTAGTGTAACGCGATATAATTAATATTTCTTTGAATTAAACAACACACTTTTAGTAGAATGACGGTTTTAAAATATAGATCCAAATGGGGCTTATTTTGATGCGAGGTTTTGAGCTAAAGGCTTAGCTAACAAGTAGTAATTTTCATTAACCGAATTGCAATGTTGGCACTTCCAGTTGGAGCGTCATAAGGAGCACGTATTGCTTGAAAGTCGTGGGAAGGAAGAAAGGGTGAAAGGGTGATGGTAAATTGAAGGGGTGGAGATAGAACCTCATAAGGTGAATGAAACGTAATAAATTAATTAGAAGGACCTTTTTTTTCTTCCTCCCTCTTAGCTACCCTTGGTGTTGGCAAATAGCATTAGGATTGTATCAACTGTGGGTGAGGGTTCCTGCACTATTTGTAAAATAACAGGGGTGTGATATCTCAGATTTTTAAATTGATAGTGTATCAAGAAACTACAATAAGCTTTATATTGTTACTTTAGTTTATGAACAAAAAAAAACACATACAATTTAATGAATATGAATTATATTTAATTTATTTTAAAATATAATGTTATTAGTCTTATTTTGTTAAGATCTAGTGTACTTTATGTATGTACATATTTGATAAACAATAATTGCTTTTAACTAAAAAATGGTACCACAGTAATTTGTATAAAACTCCATAGTGCGCAAGCGAGCTATACCAACCGAACGTCCGGCACCATTAGCAACTATAGTGCCACCATTTGCGGATAGAGGGTGTCATGTGGTCAGCACAGCGAGCCTTCCGGCCGTTAATCTCAATTTTATAGACCGGAGCTATTTTAATCACAAGGCTGAGTTTGGACCTCGCTCCAAACCCAATGCCACACTGATAAATTTTGAAAGCGTCGGGGATCGAACTAAATACCTCTGAATTTGCTGCCAGGAATTCTAAACCATAGACCACATTGATTTGTATATATAACATAAAATAGCCATAAAATACGTTCAACTAGACTGAGAGTTATTTAAAAGAAAAAAAGTTAATATGAAAACTAACAGCAAACCTATACTTTGGATTTTCAAGTAATAATATTTATGTTTAGATATGAATTACAATCCAAACAGAAATTCTAATTCAACAATATCATCATGAAGCGTCCAAATAAATCATATATGCTGGAAGGCAACTAAACGTTGATTTATTTAATAGCCATTTCTTAGAAGAAAATAAACACTAGGTTCAGTGACATATTTATATTATTTTTAATTTCATTAAATGAATTTATCTTATAGACTAGTTCCCGTAACGATTTAATATCTATTGACATGAATTTAGTATATTGACAGATTTCTCCTAAATTAACAGAAAATTCCATCATTGGTGGTCAACCCGTCAGTCATTCGCATTGCACTTGTTGGCCGTTAAACGGGGTGGTCAGTATTTGAATTCCAGGAAAGGGTTTTTATATTTTTTATATTTACTATTGTTTTCTCTTTCTCTTTGTGTTGAATGTAATAATGTGTAAACAAAATCAATGACCAATTCGATTCCAACTCTCGCATTTAAAAAACTTTTACTAGGAATTATATCTTAATAATTTCGTGTTAACATTAAAACATGACCGATACAATTTTTTTTAAATTGTGTGTTTTTCAGGGGAATGCCGCTCCGCCCTGGGCATGGAGGAAGGAAGAATTCCTGACGACGCCATCTCGGCCAGTTCTTCTTACGAATACAAGTCTGTGGGACCTCAAAATGCGAGGTGAGTAACTCTCCCCATGTCTATTACTCTGAAATCAATCTCCAAATAGACTGGAAAGGGAGGTCCAGCTTTGTGTCTTGGCGTGTGGTGTTATGGGGGCGGTCTTCTACATGGAATGCATCCCTTCTCCTCGATAATATGAGGTAGTTCACCACAAAGCTATTGCACTAGCGTCAGGCTTGCTTTAGACTTCACATACCCTCTCCGAGCTAATGGGGGTGAAAATCCTCTAAACTACCCCATTCCTCTCTACCACTTAGATCAAGTTATCAATAACCATTACTAAGTGACCTCAACACCTCACCTGCTACCATTACAATTTCCTTGGTCTAAAAAAAAAGTACACATTTAATGTTAGTAAAGGTCATTAACAACCTATCCTAGCCTTAATTAGAATGAACACAACCATAAAAACCACGACTTTTGATCTAACAATCGTTCAGCTACCCGCTACGTTGGCCGCATGGTCTAAAGCATCCCTCTTTCAATAGACTAGGCTGACGAAGACAGGGAGATTAGAGTTCGATCCTGGTCGGATGTTATAAGGGTGGTTTTCCTTAAATGGTTTTCCATTTTACCTCCAGGCAAATGAGAGTATATTTCCTCTAAATTCAACCTTCCTAATCCTTAACAAATTATTATAATTAGTACATACTGTATGCATACAAGCCGAACGTGTATTAAGACGTGATGCTAAAAAAAATTTAAAATATTGATCTATAGTAAAGCTAAGTTCGTAAGTTCGTTACCTTATCGGTAATCGAATCCTGGGTCCCTGATATCACTATGAAGAGTCATCAGCAACCAACCCGTGTAAGTCCATCCCACCCGATGAATAGCACCTAATTTAAGTAGGTAATACAGCGTGAACCCGACCTCGTATCATGGTGTAGTTTTCTGCCTTCTAATTTAAAAAACCGTAAAAATGAACCCAGTGAATCTGTTCTAATGTATTTTAGAAAATTTGACAAAATTTAAAATATATTTTGTTTAGATCATATTATTTTTCAATGGGTGAGATTGTACCAAACTGTTTATCTCAGAACATACATGCAATCAGCAATTAGAAAATAATAACTACTTTTTTCTTTTGTTAATTTTAAAGAAATAATATTTATAATGTATAAACCTCACATTAGCTATTTTTCTTCATTAAATTTTCTAATACTTTTGATTAGCTAATCATTGATATCAAAGGTACATACATTTTTTTATTTAGTCTCTTATTGATTACTAGGAACTATGATGTTTCATTATTTATTTTAATACTAGCTTTGTAAATAGAAGAGTACTCACAGGTAGGATTTTGGTGGGATTATAAAACATTAAAAACATAATTACAAAAATATAAATCCACATTTACTTGTACATTTAAAAAAATGTATTTGTTGTATTCCTGTTTCTGATTTAGAATGACATATTTTATCCTCCTTCGTTGAGTTCATTTTACCACAGTTGCAGTTCATCGTTGGTAAACATTTATTTTGTTGTTATTGTGTTACTTTATTATGGTAAGTTCAGGTCCTACATTGTTGTCACCCACTTAGGTGGTCACGTGGTCTAACGCGCTAGGTTCGTGTTGGACTAGACTGCCTAAGACGGGGAGATCGGGATTCGATTCCGATCGGCTGCACTGAGGGTGGTTTTTCCTAAATGGTTATCCACTCTTCTTCCACGCAAATTCGAGTGCACTTACTCTCAATTAAACCTACCCAATCCTTAAACCATTAGTGTAATTAGTACATAGGCGTACAACCCGAAAGGGTAGTAAGACGCGGTGCTAGTAACTAAATATTAATAGGCTACATTGTTGCCTTGGCAGGAATACCAACCTTTTCCCCGAGGTCTCAAGAATTTATTTTCTTCGTTCTCTCCGAACTATAATAGTTTTGGCCCACGCACCCTTTCCTATTTTACCACCACAGTCTCAATTTCACTATTTTCATGTGAAGAATACATAATATTACACTTCGATTCAATTATGGTCTGAGTGCATCATAGGGGCTATGTCGAACACCACGGTTAATCAGCCATAAATTGATAATGTTGGAAAAATTAATTTGTTAATTGTTTCTTTAAATATTCTTACAAAAAAAAAAAAAAAGAACCCTTTGATTCACCCGTGTGATGAATGGCTGATGTTTAAAAGGATCTTATCGTGATTGAAACAATAAAGGCGGCAGAATTTAATAACTGCTGTATCACTTCATAAGTTATTTTAACAATTCGTATTGTTTATAGCCTCAATTAAATATTTAATAGACATTTTGTGAATAGATATATGTACACTTTTTAACAAACTCCTGGCACATCAAATCCATTATTTGTGATCCTATAAAATTTAAAAATCATAAAACATGGATGTATAAAAATCTACAAAAAATTTGTAACTACCCACACAAAAATAATTTTCCCCAATTCAAACCACTATTATATTTTTTGGAGAGGAGATCATCCAGTTGCTTTATTATATGCGTTTACACAATGTGTTGTATATTTTGTCCTGGTTAAGTGTTTAATAAATCATATTTCCTTAAATAAAAAAATATGTATTGTATATTATCATTATGTAAAAAAATACTGTGTATATACATATATGACAAATTATACTGCCAAGTATATTATTTAATATTTAGTACAGTGAATGAGCTCAAAGCTTCTCCGTTGGGAACGTTGATGTTTCATTATGTCGTAAAGTTATCTTTAGAAGAATTAAATTGGGTTGTAAATTTTGTATCAGATTTAAAACTTTCGAACAAATAAAACAAATCTATACATGCATTTACCATCATGGCCCCGCAAAAAAAAAAGTTAAAGATTTCAATGGATGCTATTTCTTTAGACCTTGTTTTGCATCAGTTTTAATAACAGTGATTAAAGGGTACGTTTTCTTGATTACTCTTTGTAGTTGGAAGGGGGCTTACTTTAGTATTACTTCGTTTATAACATGGGTTCTTTTCAATACCGGCTTACACTTGAAAAAACAAAACCAAATGGTTTTCCATTGCTCCACTTTAGATATAGAAAGTGATTATAAAGTGAAGATCTCTAGAAAGCTGCATAATCGGATATATATGCTTACTAACTATATAAGCTTACATTTTAAGTAATAAAACTATCTATAATACCAAGGATGTTTATAAATACTATATTAAAATGGTGACTTTAATAATAACTAACTTTTCTTAGAGTCAATTTAGAATATTGCAAATCAAATACACAAAAATAATATTTAAACGTGTCCCTTTTGTAGTATTCTAACATATTTTAGGTAGAAAGAGAAGGCATAAATTAACATAATGTATATTAATAAACTGTCTTTAAAACAAATAATTTTATCTCAATAAAAGAGCATATAATTATTTATTCCTGATTTTAGACCCCTCAAATAAAAGGTTTGTAGATTTCTTATCGCTATATTTAACATCATCTAAAAATTATTTTATATTTATGCACCTTAAAGTAAGATTCTTTTTTTTTGCAAACTTAATTTCTATAATTTTTACTACAATTCAAATTCATTCACATTTGCAAATAATAATTATAAAAACTTATCTTACAGCATTTAAAATCACAAATCCTTATAAGGTTTTGGATATTTTTTAAGAGATACACTAATTAATTCATAGCTCACATAATTTTGTATAATTTTAATTTTTTTAAATATTCTGAAACATTATATAAACTCTAATTTTGCAAACTTAATTTTTTATAATTTTCCACTACGTGTCGAATAGCACATTTGCAAATTAGTAACTAAATAAAACTAATCTTATAACGTTTATATCACAAATCCTTTAAATGTTTGGTATATTTTTCAAACAAATAAATAAATTTTAACTAAAACAAACAATTTTGTATAACTTAGTATATATTTTATGTGTCTTTCTTCTACTGTGCTACTCTGCTTAGAGAACCAAGACCTTTTAAAACAATAATACATATTGTTATAAACGTCTTTTCTAATGAAATTAACTCCCAAGTAATATTTAGCTGCTACTTTAGTTTCTTATAAGATAAAGATGATCTAGAAACAAAGTAACATAAATTGCTTTATCCCCTTAGTGTTTAGTTATAGTAACTTTCTGTGTAGTAACTTCTCAGCAGGTTTAAGCTTTCAGGGAAAACAGGGGTATTAGCTTCAAAACCTTGTGTACACGTTCCTCTCTCTCACACATACACACACACGCTCGCTCGCCTTTGAACTGAACCTAAGTACCGTCTCTGCACAAACATTATTTTTTTTCGCCCTCAACCTGCCTTTCCTCTGTGAAGCGTTTAGTACGATCTTTAGTAGGAAAGCCTCGGGATGCTTTGATCACGGATTTGACTCACGCGAGAGGTCAAAACTTGGATCTCTAGCCACCCGTCCTCTCCGTACCCTTGCTCTAAAAAACCTAACTTGTCTCTTCTGCACCGTTTCTAAAACACTGAACAGGCCATTAGTGAAATTACAGAGACAGGAATCAACAAACGCGCGCTGTGTCAATTCAATCTTAATATGGTTCGCCCTGTTTGGTGGATTTTTTTTTTAATGCGTTTTAGTTTCCCGAAGATATACAAAGTTATGTGTATATTATGTTTACATATATTATATGATGGTTTGTTATTTTAAAGTAATTGGAATTTTATGTAACAAAATACATTTTATAATTATTTTAATAACATTCTAGTATGGTTTAGGCTATACACATATATAAATCTTCTTAAATTACTCTCCCCACAACAAGGCTTACTAAATTCGTTAATATTTGCTGCTACCTTAAAACTGTTTGCGATAATTAATAATACAAATTAAGATATTTTAGTTTTAATTGAGTAGGCAGCCACAGTTGAGTGAGCAATTTAGTAATCAAAACAGCTCCTAACACAAAAAACAAATAAATTAATACCTA
This sequence comes from Timema bartmani, assembly GCA_902151455.1. Taxonomy (NCBI): domain Eukaryota; kingdom Metazoa; phylum Arthropoda; class Insecta; order Phasmatodea; family Timematidae; genus Timema; species Timema bartmani. The sequence continues at coordinate 125,636 of CABFWB010001916.1, read as the reverse complement.
TAATGGTGTATACAATTTAGGAACAACATTGTATTAATAAAATAAAATAGTCTATTGTAGAGGAAGGTAGAATTTCTAGAAAATACACTCTAATTATTGTGGAGGAAGACTTGTAAACTATAAAGATACAAACACCCTCTGTACACCCCACCACCATAAAACCATACTAAATTTGTTTAGCATGTAGATCAAGTACCTCCCGACGCGGGATAAGCATATATTAGTCCTTGTAAAATTTGACAAACTTTTGATTTTAATCTGCCAGTCAATTTTTTTTAATGTAAAATTGCGGCTTATTTTTAAATTGCAATCATTCCACCTTTGGGGTGGTCTAATTTTCTAATATTATGTATTACAATGAATCTTTTCAAGAGCTGAAACATAGGTTGTAAAGCTTAAAATTATAATTTCTTAGTTATTAATTTTTTCATTTAAAAAAAAAAGCAAATGCTTTGAGATATTTCTAGTTTAAATCCAAATATAGGACACAAGCTAGTTTAGTATTAGATTGAATCATCTTAAAATGGAGAATTCGTCCTTTCACTCCCGCTTTGATCTTCCTAAAGAACTTGTGGTTTAGTTGAAGGCACACACAATATTTTGTGAATGCAGCCCTAAAAGCACACGAGCTATACATCTCACACAAAACTGTCCAAAACATTCATATTCAGAGAATCATTCTGAGCTTTGAAATCCTCGGTTTATTGGTCCTATTCCGTGCCATCATAATATGGTACTAGCCGCGGCTTTTCTGTGTAGACCGTGGGGTGTTGTATTTAGAAACGATCCTCTGGAAGCATACCAATTATATCCGACTCTCTTTGAACCTTTTTGAACTATACACTAAGAGAACATAGTTTCGTGGCTTATTGTTTTTGACAAATACATTTGGATCTTTATAAGCAAAGCGTTCGGATGGTGGATTTATAGATGATTGCAACAGATTTTCTTTGTGTGTTCGTAAACCCGTACGATGAGGTATTAACGAATTTAGATAGTACCTCATAGCAATAACCAAACATTTTATTAATACCTATTTTGAGAGCTGTATTCTTTTGTGAATGATACGTAACTACAATACTATTATCTTATCAGTATCAATATAATTATCTAGAATTCGATCAAAAATTATCAAATGATTAAGCAGATAAACTAATTTATGTGAATTATTTTTGATAGAATTAACCAACTCTTAATACCTGTTCAGCATATGTACTAATTACTTTATTGAACTAGGAATGAGGAAGGTTTAAATTTAAGGAAAGTGTACCCGCATTTGTGTAGAGGTAGAGTGTAAAACTATTAGAAAAAAACAGCCTCAGTACCCCCGACCGGGATTTTTACCTCAATATCCCTCTCATCGACAGTATTGACACTTTTTATCTAATGCATCATACCATGTGGTCACCGAATCATGTGTTAATTTATTTAATCTATTAATAATTAATAGTTTTAATTTAAAAAAATTCTTTTATTGGTTTATGGTTTTAAAAGGATATGTACGTAAAATTAATTATATGTTGCAGATATACAAATTAATTGGCTAAACACTAAGTCAACTAGAGGATTAACCCCCTTTTTTTTCCATCGAAACAAGTTTATTTCTTTTGTTTTTCCATAAATACATTTTTTGAAATATTCTTACTACATTATATGTATTCCAATATAATATATTTTTTTAGATTGACTCTATATATTTACAAATATTTAATAAAATTGGTGATTAATTATTCGTCACAAGTATGATTATTCAAACAACTTAAGAGAAAAATAATATTATTTATAGTTGGTAAAAAAAATTACTAAGCGTGTTTACTAAGCATGTAAATTAGAAAAATATCCAATACATTACTCATATGCTCTGAACTCTTTATTTATAGCTCAATGTTAATGGACTATTTTATTCTAAGACCTGCTTTTCCCCTTTTATATTTTAAAATTCCCCTTCATAAATGTTTACCTAATGGAATTGGTTGAATAAAAGAGAACTTAATCTTTCGTGAAAGAAGATTACTACAGTATGTACTGTGCATCCATTAACCATCAAGAAAAAAAATAGGGAGGGGCAGATTGATTAACTACTTGACAATCCAGTGTTTTTAGTAGTAATACTTTATTTCGCATGATGCAAGTTAGTTGAATGGACCTTTTTTTAATTTAGCTCTGATGATACTATTTAAAAAATAAAAATAAAGGATATAGTGCACTGCACAGACTTTCTTTTTCTTTAATCTTAAAACAGAGAGATTTAATAGAAATTAGTAAGATTTGTTAAACAAAAAAATATGTATGTTACCGGAACATTAAGAGAAGAGGAGCATCTTTGCCCATCAAAGAGCTTAACAATCAATTTCATATTTCTAAGTACGCTATCAAATATATTTATATGCTTATAGCTCAGAAAATATTGGTTTTATAAAAACACATTACTGATTAAAATATTATTTTTAATAGTACAACTTTACAATGGTAAGTTATTTGTAGGCCTATCTCTAATGGTTGCGGATATATGATCAAAATTACAAGTTTAAGCATTTGTAGAGTCAAGTTAATTTTCACGGAAAAATAAAATTTGCCAATTTTTTATTTTTTATTATTAAACAATGTTTATATACATAACTAAATCAAAATCGTTTGAGCGAATTTAGAGAAAATACATTTTTCCTCTCTTTGCTCTTCAATAAACCACCCTTAATTTTAGGGTTAGATATTTAATACCAAAACGGCATCGTGAAAACTACTTTTTTAGTTTCAGTGGGTCATGAAATGTCGTCATTTATCAAAATCTCGATTTAAAGATTATTTTTTTTGATGATCACAATACTTCTATGGTTGAGGGGTCAAGAAAAAGTAAAAAATAATTATATATAAATGAATTGGTGACTGTATGTTCCATTTTAACTCAAAAACAACTACACCAAATTTTGCTTAAATTTTGCATGGATATAGCCTGGACGTCTGGTTAACACATAATATATATATTTTAAATTCAATAAAATAGCTGTTTTTCAAATTTTTTGTCTTAAAAAAAGTGATAAATGTTGTATTCTCCTATTGAATGTAGTATTCTTTTTTTTCTGCCTTAGTTAAATCAACTGCAATTCAAAGAGTATTTATNTTTTTCAAATTTTTTGTCTTAAAAAAAGTTATAAATGTTGTATTCTCCTATTGAATGTTGTATTCTTTTTTTTTTTTTTTTAATGTCTTACTTGACAGCTAAATCAACTATAATCCAAAGCGTAATTACCGAATACATTTCAATCTAAAATCCAAAGAGAAATGATATTTTATGTTGGTTATCTTCTATTCATATTAGAAGGTAAATCGTGTTTATTTAACATAATTAAACTTAACACAGGTAACGTTCAAAACTTTCTTTGATTTCATATTACATTCACATACTAAAGATTTAGACGAATAAATTAATCCTCCCATTAAAAGCCAGCTTAGACTCCAGAGAAGACAAGGAAATAATATATTAAAATCCTAGCTACATTTTTGTGATAACAATGTCACTTCAGTACCGGGAAACTTTGCATAGGAACTTAGGGATGTGCACATCAGCCGTATTTTTCTCTCTAAATTTTACCTATATTGAGACCCTAATACCTTGGACCACTTAACTACCTGTGCGGGTTATTTAAAAATCCAGAAATCTAATTAATGTATTATCAATAAATGAAATCTTTAAGTGTGAAATCGAGCGTTTATTTATAATATATATACTTTTATGAGCCTGACACATTCGACCGCTTGACCACGAATACAGTTAACACTAAAACTAAGGTAAAAATACTAATATTTGGCATATATCGACGCGCTAGAGGAAATATTGGGTTGTGTATCTCGGATTTATTATCTTTACCCTTACATCATGTTTTTAGCTTGAGGGGATGCCAGAAAGGTCCAGTGTTTTTGCAGTATTTACATTACTATGCAACCATTTTAAATTGCTTGAATAGCTAAATATTAATACCAATTTCAATTTTTAATAATTATAGTTGTTAATATTATCTTGGATTGATTTAAGATTAAGATATTTAATTTTTAAACAAAAATCTTTTAAACTGTACTTTTGCTTGTCGGATATAATCTACATATCCATAATACAATGTATCCTCATTGTAGGCATACAATAACACAAACAGGCAAGTATTTCTGTGCTAATGACTGTTCCTCTAATACTACTTTGTATCTTTTTATAAATATACTATTTTTATTGTACCCAACTCGTTCCGGAAAGAGAAAAATGATTTATTGGGAAAGAAGTAGGGTAATGGCGAAAAATAGTAGCCAAAGTCGCTGTGAATAATTTTCGGCTACCGATAAGAGCTGAGGTGCTTGCCGTATCGTCGTTATATTACTATGTTCTATGTACACTAAAATGTACGCTCGCTTTATGCTTTATGGCTCTCCTACCTCTCCCCTTCTCCCTCCCCCTCAATGTTCTCTAGTACTGCTGTGATGTGCGCATGCGTGCCATGCGATATCTCTCAACCACATACCACACACACACACTGGCATTCCTACAGGGGACTGACTAGTATTACCCGACTGTTCACATTAGGTGCAAAGGGATTATGTTGAATTTCGTCACAGAGGTGGGGAAGGAAGAGAAGGAGGCTATGAGCTTTATGACGTGGCGGGATGATCACGTGTCGTGTTGAGGCACGATTACGTCCACGAGGTATTACCGATGGACAAGAGGAACACGCGTGGAGCTTGTCTCGGCTTGTTTGGCGTTGTTTTAAGGAGCTACGTTCGTGAATTGGGGGATTCAGCAAAATTGTTTTGATGAAAATGTTGGTACTGTAATTATAATTTGATAAGGGTGGACTCTCCTATTTAAATCCTAACTCTCCCGTTATTGTAAAGTAACTTTGTAACATGTCTTTAAACAATTTGCTATAAAATGTTTATTTAAATTAAATACATTAAACATGTTTGAGCTTAAAAATTAATTTCTAAACTTAACTACTTAAATAAGATATGCTCATCACACCTATATTGTAGGTTTTAATTCACTTTTCTTGTCGGTTTTTGCACATAATTAGTTTACTTCTCATCTCGGTTTTTCTTTATTTAAGGAATAAATCAGTTTTCGTAAAATAGTTTTACTTAAAATATTTAAATTTTATTTAATGCCTACATAAATATGAAACCATACCAGTGTCAAACAAGAAATTATTTTATATCTTGTCCGACACCTTAACTTAGTCGGCATCGTGTCTGTCTAGTGAGCTAAAGGTCCAGGGCTCGATTCTTGGAATGGCCGAAAAAAATATTATTGGTGAAATGGGGATTTTTTCCCCTTTCACAATGCTGAATTGACTGCTGGGGGCTGGAAGTTGTGTCTTTTATAGATTTGAGTTAGTTTACAAGCCGTGTGCTGAAATAATCAGTCGGTTCAGAAAGTTAACTTTAAGCAATTCAGATAAACTATTTTATATTTAAGACTTGTATGGATATTTATTAAAGTGTGCAATGTCGATTATCAGTTTAAAAATATTAATAATAGATTTTATACTCAAGTATGGCAATATAGGACACAATAAATGAGAGATAAATTGTTACATTATTAAAATAACATTTTACTAATTTGCAAAACTTGAGTAAATTCCAATAAAATACAATACCTTTAACATAATCAAGTATATAAACATGGCTAAGAGAATATAAACATAGATATAAAATTATCTTGTATTGAAACTTTTACTAAAAGTATTCTAAACATTTGAGCTTGCAATAAAAACATTGAAAACACAACCTATAATGTCAACACCTTTATTTCTTTTAGTATCGCATCTTACTACCTGTTCAGGTCATACGCATATGTACTACTCTTGTGAGTTAAGCATAAGGAAGGTTTAACTTAGAAGAAGTGTACCCACATTTGCTTATAGGGAAAGTTGAAAACCGTTCTAGAAAAACCACCCGACCGGTATTTAAACCCCGATCTAATCTACCTGGCATTGGCAGCGAGACTGACGCCTTAGACCTTGCGGCCAACGAATCATGTTAATATATTTATTAAAGAATAGTTTGACCCATATATCTTTGCACATAAACAAATACAAATGTTGACACCATTGTCATTGTACATCAGGTGATAAGCAAATATAAGATTTTGAAAGAAGTAAGCTTTTTATAGGCACATTGAAACCAGTAGGTATACCAGGCCTATACTTATAAACAGGATCTAAAATATGGTTTATCTCTTTAACAAAGGAACAACTTACATTATTTCAAGAACGAAGATTTTACCACTTAATTAGCAATATCAAGAATATCTGTATATTTATATTTTCGTTGACTTTAAGATTTATTCTGAAAATTGGAAATGAGACCTGGGCACGGGAATCGAACCCGGGACCTTTGGCTTAGTAATTCCTCACTAAAAAGCGTAAATAATAGTTTCGGCTATTTATTTTTAAGATTTATATTAGAATAACAACTTTCAAAAGGTTTTGGGTGGTTTTTTAGATTGGACTAAATTGGTCATTTTTTTTATCCCTTTTAATAATCTAGTTTGCGATGGTGTGAAAATAAGTAATTTTGAAAATTGCAGTAATTAAATTGAATATAATTATAAAACAGTTTTGTCATCAGTTATCATTTAGGATGCCTCAACCGCATACATGACTACTTTTAACTGTACAGACAATCCCGGAAAAAGTTTAAAGGATAATTTACTGAGCTCCCACAAAGTTAAGATAGAATCACGCATAACTTTTTTATAGTTTAGTTCTTATAGTTTATAAATATTTTAAAAAGAGTTTTAAGTAGCTATTTCCCAATACATAAAGTCTGAACGTAGATGCATTAACAAAAAATAAGTAGCTTTCTAAAGTATAAAATCGGCATGATATAAAGTTTGTTGAGTGTTACTAAATTATTCAATAAAGTTTGATATCAGGATTCGATTTCCTATACTCTGATAATAATATGTGTCAGATTTTGAAAAGTCACGTCAATATGATAGTGTACTGTATACTGATAACTAGTAAGTTTTAGATAATTTAAGACAAGTTCAACAAATCTACGCTGCTTTAATTTAAATAAGTTCTGGGCCTAAATTTTATTAATAAAAAACATAGACAACTTAACTGAGATCTGCTTTGGTGGCCGCATGATCTAAGGCGTCACAATCATGTTAGACTAGACTGACGACGAGAGAGAGATTGGGCTCGAATCATGTTCGGGTGCACTGAATGATTTTCCCCCCTAAATGGTTTCCCACTCTCCCTCCACTAAAATACCGGTACACTTACTATAATTCAACCTTCTTCATCCCTAACTCAGTAGCGTAATTAGTACACATTCGTACAACCTGAACAGATAGTAAAACGTGGTGCTAAAAATAACTTAACTGAGGAGAAGAAAAAATAATATTTTCACCTGTGACTTGATTAATAATATTATTTATTGACTAGTAATCAAAATCAATAAACTGATGAAACTAGCAATAAAACTGGTGGCGTAAGCTAGATAAAAGTTTTTAAGGGTGATTTGAGTTTGGGTAAATCCTTGGTCAGCTCCGATGGTTTTAATTTTTAACTTTCCATAAAGAAATTTCCATCTCTCCGTTAGGAAAATAGAGGTGTTTATTATTTTATTTGTAACTTATCACTCTCCACGATAAAGTCCTTTAGCGAGATATGATTTAATTATTTATCAACACATCCATGTTCAAATACATACTTATTTATATAGGATTAATTTTTCTACCATTAATAAAACAATTTCCATAGGCCATACCTATACATAAATTGCTGTGTTTTGCAAATTTTACTTTTTATCTTAAATCTTAATACCCTTAAGTGAATATTAATAAATATATAAATAAGATCAGAAATGAATGCACAAAAATATGTTTTTATTTTATAAAGCTATTTTCCCTATCAAATCCCTATAATAAATTATATAGCATACACGCATTACAAAAATAATTGTATTCTATTTTTAAAAATAATACAGATTGTTTTAGTGTATGTATAAAAAAAATGACTTACTTCCTATCAGGTAACAAGGCTAAACGTTATATTAGGTGTATGTGGCTAAAAATAACTTTTGACGTCTTTGTCTAAAACAAAGCTGCGTAATGGGATTAAAAGCTATTAAATAATTTTTTTGATAAAGATTTTCATGAATTTTTCATCAATTAAATTTAAAAAAATAATCATTCATAATTTAGTAACAATACATTATAAAGTTTTTGAAATGTATCTAGAATCTTTCCGTGGAAAAAAAAGATGTCATATTATACTTATAAAAAGCCTTGTTATAAAATTGTAAGCTATTCTTTTCGTTTTTTTTTCTTTACACCGCAACTTATACAAATCTTGGACATAAATTGCTGCGGTAAAATAAAGAAATTTGTAGAACAATAAAAACAAGTGATGCTAAGATTGTTTCTTGGTCGAAGATAGCACTTTTTTAGGTTCCTCTTTAGTTGAAGAACAACCTGACCTACTTCCATCCGGTATAATACATAAATTTAAAATACATTTTATATCAAAATCCATTCAGTTTAAAACTTAAACTAGTTTTGATACTTTTACTTTATATCATTACAAAATTAAAATGTAAAATTATAAATGTTATTTACTTTACCAATAAGATCAATACCATCTTTAAATATAAAAAGGGTATCGTTTATGTGGCAGAGATCTTTAGGTCATATAACCACAAACTTAATAGGTTTTTTTGTTTTATTTATGGTTGAACATTCTTTAGTGTATGACAATTCTTAATGTATAGATTATTCAGTTTTGGACACAATTATTTGTTTATATTGTTACTTACTAAACTTATAAGGTCAGATTATATCATGGACTTATTATTTTTACTTTCGAAAGCGCACAAAAACTTTAACTGCCATGATACTGACGGTGAATTTTCGGCTATGTTAGGGATTTTTGAAATACACAGTTACTAAATGGACCACATGTATCATAAATACATTGTGTCAAAACCAAATCAAAGTTTTACCAACGTAATAAAACTATTTTTATAAAATAATTTTCGTAACTAATTTAATTTAAATCTATTGCCCAATATTTAATAACATTAATTTTAATATACCAAAAATGAAATATTTGTTAAGAAGTTTAAACTTTTTAAAAAACATCCTAGGTATAATAGTGTTATCTAAACAATAAACGATATTTTAAAGAAAACATTTCATAAATATTTCAAACTTTTTTTTTATAAAAGTGTAAATTTTTCGTAGCTCGCTATTGTTTTATAACTATGAATTTTAGTCTTTTGAGTCCGCAGCAGGTATTTTTCCGATAAAAATAATTCAACGCTACGGAACATAACTTAAGTGTTTATTTACAAATTTATAAATGTAATCCCATCTAATATATTTATGTAGAAATTTGCCGCTAAATATCTACATTACCGAACACATTTTTAGTGATTCTAATACCAAGATTATTAATGATTTATTCTAAAGGATATGGATTAAAAGGGTAACTAAGAGAAAATACAGCCACGTTATCTTGAAGGGAGACTGATTAAACCATATAAATAAATCACATGTGATAACCAACCCACAGTACATCCGATATAAATTCGAACTTTGACCTTCCCGTCACTGTCAATCCAATTTATTGCAATAGTTACGTTTTAGTCCGTGTGAGCACTGATGTCGGTAACTGTTTGGGTGTGTAGGCCGTTGTTTTCCGGGCCCTTACACGACATGACGTGGAACATACTACCCGTAGTTTTCTAGGTCTGACGTTGTAATTATCGTGGAGTGTAGCGCCCGTTCTAGGAGAAGAGAAAGAAGAAAATAGAAGCGAAAATGGCGCACAAGAGAAGGAATCCAAGCTAACATGATATAAGCTCGAAGAATCCACAAATCCAGCAGTGCTTGTTTGCCCTTTAAGAACATTACATAGATTAAACTTTACTTCTTTAATACGAAAGTGATGCACTCAAGATGAAATTGCATTCTTTTTCTATATTTTAAAAGTTTTTACTATATATTAATAATTCTTATACATAAATGAATAAAATAATGATCAACTCAACAACTAGTATATTCTATAATATATAAAAATTATGTTTTAATTATGACTCTTTGACCATCGCAGTCTTGTCTTCAGAATCGAGTTTCTTATTTAAAAAAAAGTATGTATAAACTTATTCCACGATATTAATTATCTAAAAATAATGTCATTCTTACATTAAGGTAGCTTAAATGTATCTGCAACTGATGTAGGGATGTTATCAATAGAAAAAATCCTGATAATATATAATACTTTTTAGTGAAAAATGACAACTTGAGCATAGTGTTGATTCCCGTTTTTCACCAAATTGAATATCACCTTATAGAAGGCCTAAGTTTACAGTAAGATAAAACTCTTAGAATAAAGTGTAATATTTCTACTACTAATATTAATAATCATGCCCTTAAAATATCATCTTCATAGGACACATATTATTCTATTAAATAAATGACTTAAAAATAAATTATTTATATTAAGAGTTTAGGTAAATATTTAGTTCGTAATAGCTAGTATTTGAAACACGTACCTAGTAAATTAATAAACGATGGACCTGCTTCGGTGCCTAAATGTTCTAAACCCATCATATTTATACAAGATGCAGTGCAAATACTTTTATTTTAGTTTATTGCACTCAATTCAAAGTTAATAAATGGTTAAATATAGGGGGTAAGGATGAGGAGCGAAGGGAAATAGAAATGTGTTGACATTATCTAGTATAGGAAAGGAATTATAAACACGGTTCTATATTATATATGAGAAAAAAACCATCTCCGGAGAATCAGTTTGGGAATCAAAACATTGTTTCCGTGTGATCAACGTGCATGGGCGATGTAAATACAATGCCTTCTTAGACTGCACGACCACTGATATAGGTATGTGTACATTTGTAATCATTAATTAACCATGTAAGCTATATTACATATATTTTTTATATTTAGTCATTGCAAATTGTATAAAATATAGATTTACAGCGTGATCAAATCTTAGGGTTTTAATTCGAAAATTATGTCCAAAGATACTGAAAAAACTAATGTTGTCTGGATAGATAAATATGTATTTATGTATAGTGAATTTAACATATTCTGTAGTAATTAAATAATTAATAATATAATGATAAATTCATACCATTTAGAACAAATTTATAATATAATGAAAAAGTTGAATTTTTTGATGAATAAAAGAAGTAACATATTTGTTTACCAATGAGGAAACTACTTTTTCTTAGCGCTTGGTAAAATAATGTTATTTATTAATAACAATCAAACTATTACAAATATATATTAATTTAATTTAAATTTTAAATAAAACTGAATCAAAATTCCCTCGTAGCCAAAACGTTTCATTAGAATGGTTTCTGGAAGCTTTTTTTAAGTACCGCAACAAAGACGATTCAATCGAGAACAGATAAAAAGTTTTTAACTTCTAAGTGAATGATACATAATCAAGGAGTTATCACAAGACGATAAACTTTTTTTCTTTTTTGAGAGTGGAATAAGTTTCTTTTACTCTCTTAACTTTTAAGGGGTGGATGGAGGCTGTATGTCTCCTAATTATGCACTTTAAACTGTGTTAAGAAGAATTAAAAGCACATGAAACCAGGCACGGATCGTAAGAAAAGAAAAAATTGGGATTTGTGAATCTTGTATCTTTTTTTTTTTCTGTAAAGTATTTCTTGAAACACTAAGTTCTGTTTTTTAAAGAAAATTAATTCCTATTTGATCTATTGATGCGTTGTTAAATTGCAAGCTATTTATTATATTGTTCATTGCTCGTATTCTTGGCAGTTCAGATAGAATTATACAAATACAATACATATTGGATTTGGACGTAGTAAAATCTACTTTACAACATAGCTACATAATATAATTCCTCGCATCACACAAATGTCCCTGTAAATTGTTTATGTAACGACTAATGAGTTACACGTGCCGTTTAGTTTATGTTTATTTACATCAATTAATCGTGCAAATTAATAAAGTATCTACGACTTTCTACACAATTAATTTGATGAGCTGCGCTAAGTGAACCTAAATATGATATTAAATAATAAAAATAAATATTAACAAGCAAACACATTATTGGATACACTATAAAATACTATTATAATTCACAAACAAACTGATCAAATAAATAATAGCTTACATATATTTTTATACGATATAATATTTCACAAAAATCTAATAATATATTAACTACATTTAAACACGATAATATATTATTATTCTATCAATATAGTGTAGACTCACTTCGGTGGCCGCGTGGTCTAGCGCTCAACTCTCGTGTTGTATTAGACTGCCAAAGGTGGGGAGATCAGGGCTCGATCCCGGTCGAGTGCACTGAGGGTGGTTTTTCTAAAACAATTGATTTCCCCCCCCACGCAAATATCTGTGCATTTAATTTAAATCAAGGCTTCCTAATGCCTAACCGATTAGTGTAGTTAGTACATAGTCGTTTAAGCCAAACGGGTAGTAAGACGCAGTGCAAAATATATAAATGATATGTCTACACTATATATATAGTATAAATATAACAAACCAGCATATATATATATATATATATATATAAGGGATTAATATAAAAAGTTAAAGTTTATATTTATAATGTTATTGATATAATTTTAATGAATGCTGGTTTGTTAAATTAAATTGAAATTATTTTATTTTCCTGGCTAAGGTCTATTAATAAAATTAAGTGTGTCCTGAATATATAAAAATCAATTAAATTTCTTAAAACAAATATTAACAAATAACAATGAATAATAAATATTAACAGACACTTAGTGTTTGCCAAAGAAACATTTTCAAATAACATATTTCTCCAAATATACGTCGCTATAAAAAATGCAACTAAACAGCATAGTCCTATTAGAAATAAATCTAAGTCGATGACTTTGCTACAACCAGAAAAGATTATAGTTTATCTGAAAATTATGAAAAGAAACAAAATCAAACTAAGGACAGCTTATGAAACATTTAGTGTCACTTTATTTATTTTATTAATGTGATGAGCTATTTAACTTATACTTTTAGTCATACATTGATAAAACTAACCTGAAAATATATATATTTTTTTTTAGCAATGATAAAAATATTTTAGCACATAATATTTTTGGCTTATTAAATTTTAGGTAAACAAAATGTATCAACATTATGAATTTAATTTATACTGGCCTACTTTTACTGTATTAACTTTGAAATAAATAATACGATATAATGTAAAAACGCGTTTTTCATCAACGTTGGTCTCTATACTTTTATTTTATGTTTAATGAAATAAATATATGATTTAATTTTTCCTTTTAAAGCTATATTTGTATTTTTAACATATATATTAGAGTGTAATACGACCCTTGTATAGACTTGGAATTTCTGTCCTCTATAACATCTATGATGTCGAAGTTGACCGGGTTAGTTTGAGAGAATAGTGGTCAAGACTTGCCCTAATGGCTTGTTGAAGTGTTGGAACAGGGGATTACCATCACGGTCAATGTTGTTAACATGAAATATCGGATTGGAGGGTTAGCCACCATTGAAGGAACGTGGAAATGAATGTGAGGGCGGACATACACCCCTCAGCGAACGATTTGAATGAAGACATTGTTAGATAATATGAAGAATACACTTTAAGGGGTGTTATGGTAGAGCAATGAGATGCGTTGCATACGTTTAGAAATATCGCATTATTTAACAAGTTGTTTGATATTATTTAATATCGTTTTCAACAACATGTAGACGAAAATTATCATCAGGTTTTAAAACAAGTTAAAAAAATTTTAAAAATCTATTCAAATTTTAAAAAAAATCAACAACATTTTACACAAAAAAATGGTACTTCTGAGATTAAAACAAAATGTTTGAAATCAAGATCTAGCCTTATCTATTAAATAGAGTTTTGTTTTGATAAGGTCACAGCAGGAAATTTTAAAATAATTTGGGATGGTTTTATAGGGTTTTATTAGAGCTATCACACATAAAAAACTTAAACTTAAAATTTAAAATTTTAACTGGTCAGAATTTTCGCCTAAATTTTTTGGAAAAATGATATTTAATAATATTGGATTACTATAATCTGGTATTTCTAAGCGACTTCAAAGCTTCTCAGTACTCTACCATGTAGCACTTTTAACCTAAATTCGCTGCAGGGTTCACATTTTTTTCACTCATTCCATTTAGGTTAGACACACCCTAACTATATATTATTATTACTACTACTACTATTATTAGCACTGTGTCATATTACCCGTTCGGGTTATATGCACTTAAGCTAATGTGTATGAAATGGAGGACCTACAGTTTAACAGGGGATCCGAACCATGGTAGAGGCCTGAAATTCAACACATTCACAAGTTGTGATTAATACATGTCTTGTCAATGATTAAGGGAGGGTTTAGTAATCAGATAAATCTGTGCCGGGACCAAGGATTGAACCTCGGAGCCACAACACAGAAGTCCGACACTTTACCCCTAGACCACCAGGTCACCTTTAAGCTAGGGATGAATAAGGTATTGTTTAAAATTTAATGGAAATATATCAATATTTTCATAATGCCAGGATGAAAGCCATCTTCAGCTTACAGACTCGCTATTTAAAACCCCAACTGCCTGTGCAGTGTGTCAGTATATTATAAATTCAAGATTATTGGACTACAAAAATAAGTTTTATTAATATCCTAAATTGTATACATTCTTTATGTAAACTCGATTGACCTCTTATTCAGCTTGCATTTACTGGGGAATTATGTTGTGTGTTATTATTTGTAAGATATCACTATCCAATTCTTATCTTCTTTTATTAATATTATTATAATATCGTCCCCATTTTATTTTTAACAAATTTGAGTCTTCTAAAAGAGGGTTGCTATAAAAAAACTGTGCCAAGTCCTAATATTGTCTGTTATCACTTAGGTGTAGTTTTCAAAATTACTTTATCGACTTTTTTTTAATATTTGAAACAAGTCTACACGAGGTCCAAATATTGTTTGTTATAATTCAAGTGTAGTGTTCAAAAAAGGTTTACTTATCAGTGTTAAGCTTGAAATTAAACTTCACAACGTCCTAATATTGATAATAATAATTCAGGAATATGTTGTCAGTGTTGAGATCGGAAATAAACTCAACACGTTCTAATAGTAAAAAATAGTGCTTAAAATACGTTTATCAGTGTGGTGTTTATCACCACATCCTACTACTCATTTGGGTTATACATTTTTATACCAATTACACTACTGGACTAGGAATGAGTAAAGTTGAATTTAGAGAAAGTGTCCCCAAATTTGTTTGAAGAGAGAGAGAGAGAGTGTGAAACCATTAAGTAAAAATCATCCTCAGTACACTCGACTGGGTTCGAACCGCGATCTCACCGACACTGGCAGTCTAGTATATTGAGATAGTAGAGCCTTAGACCATGCGGCCACCGAAGCGATCTTTATAAGTGTTGTGCTTATAAATAAACTACACTACGTCCTAATATTGTGTATTATAATATAAGTATAGGATTCAAAAGAGTTTTATAAGTGTTGAGCTTGGAAGTTAACTCCACGACCTCCTAATATTGTGTGTTATAATTCAAGTTAAATGTTCAAAAGAGTTTTATCATTGTTGAGATTGAAAATGAACTCAACAACGTCCTAACAAAGTGTGTTATAATATTCATATATAGTGTTTAAAGAAGGTTTATAAGTTTTGAGCTTGGAAATAAACTCCACGACGTCCTAATATTACGTAGTTGTGAACAAGGTAAGAGATTAAGAGGTAATCTCATAGTCTCGTCCCCTCTTTATTTGACTTGCTTCTGTCTCTTTCCCTCCGGTGAAGTTCCGCGGCTGTTCCAATCGACTGAAGAGTTAGACTCGCTCCGCTGGAGCGCAGCCTGACTTCGGCCTTCTGCTGCTTTCCTCCATCACAGTCAGCGATTTCAGGAACGGGGTTTGGGCAGGGCCGGTGTAGGGAGTGACGCGGAGTTTGTGAGGTAGGAAGAACGAAAACTCATGCGGGTTCCGGATACTTGGCTTGTTTTGAGACTTTGTACTTGCCACAGGATGGGATGGGGGTAGCTACTCTCAAGAGAGGATGGAAACTGAATTGAACCAAATGTTTTCAAATATATGTCTCGCTCGAGGGTAAAAAGGTAATATATAGGTGTGTTTCCAGGCTAAGCATAGCTTTTTATATTTGTATATGTGATATGTTCCCCCCACAGCCCCAACTTTGTCCTCATTTGACCATTAATGTTTAAACTCTACTCTACAAACCTTCACTGAGACTGTATATTATTTGATAGTTGACCAATGAATGTTCTTCCGATAGCTGAGAAAAATTGAAGGGCTGAGAACAAAAGCCAGATAAGTGAGTTTGCTCAAAAAATTGCAATCAAAGGTAACCATACATTTTGAATAACAAAATAATACTATTTTTGCCTCATAGATCGCAGCACACTTTTCTTATTTTCTCTCTAAGTAAGTGGAATGTGTACACTTAATCTATGTAATTAATTGAGTTTTAGAAAATATCACTTTGCTGGGTTTTTTTTGTTCTGAGCCCCTCATTGTATTGATACGGCTTAAACTTACTCTGGCTACCCTGGCAATACTCCACAACACGTCACGTGTATGCTTAAGAACTACCAAACTAATTCAGATAATTTAAATTATCTCAGCTAAAATATGTTATGTAAGCATGTTTAGTAGTATACAGCTATGGTAACTGTAGTAAATATATAAATAACTTACCTCAATAAAACACATTTTTATTAATTCTAAACTAACCATTATTATAGAACAATTATAGGCAACTGGACTGGCTTAGACAGAGCTAACTAAGGTTAATCACCGATAGAGCTCAATTTTAAAAAAAAATTGCTTTAAGAAAAACTTATTGGTTCTATCATTTTATGTAACCTCCTCGTTCTCAGCTCTCTCGATTAAGCTATTGTCAACTGTGTATTAAAGGAACTACTACTACAAATAATTATTATTATAAAAATAATAATGGGGTATTGGAGCTATATCAATTTGAATCTCAGTTTGTGGAAATATTAGTCAATACTAATGTGACGTTAACCAGAGAACGCTTGAATTTACTAATTACACATTCTTTCAGTGGAGGCTCTTTCCATGTCCTGATCAGGAGAAAGGAGGTTGAGGGTTGATATGAGGGCTTGGGGCCAATGAAGATGTTAATCTAATTTAAGCCTAACTAACCAAACCCTGGTGACTATGAGAATTATTCCTTATTAGAGAAAAATCTTCCTATACCAGTCGGGAATCGAACCCGAGACCAATAGATCAGCAGCTATGGACTTTGACCACCTTACCACGAGGCTGGTTAAGGAAACTATTTAAAATCAAAACACTTTAAAATTAAACTTTTTAATATGTTCAGAAATAATAAGCAAAGAACCCTCTACCAAACTATTTAGTTTGATACAGTTGGTGAAATTGTTTTTCTAATTCTTCTACTGTCATGATTTAGGGAGTTACATTTTTCATGAAACCGTTTTTTAAAACTCAATAAAACTTTGTATACTAACTATACTTTACGCTTAAGGCTCTTGGCCCTGTCGAGTGCAAGTCTAAAACCTATTTTGTATGATGGTGGGTGAAAGGCGTGGCCTGGCTTCACAACCAACTAAAGTATCCTTCCGCGCCACCAAGAACAGATGGATCACGTGAAACAGTAGATGGCGCTAGCTACCGGACAGGTCTTGCGGAAAAATCATACGTTTGGAAATATCAGTTTTCTCAAGAACGATTGAAATTTTTATGGTAATATTTTCAACACCTCTTCTAATATAATGTTTCAATGTTTATTAGTTGTTACATTTTCTTATTTTTTGTTACTCAGCTGGCAGTTTTCTATTGAAAAATGTCGATTTTATCGATATTTGATCACTGTTAAAATTGTAGGGGAGGTGTGTATATAAAAATTATAACTTATTCAACATGCTTATATTCTTGAACAAACCGTTTCCGAAAAGAAAATTGCAAAACAATAAAAATTCTTGAAGATAACCGTTTGTTCCCATGGCTCTGCATTTCCACGCCAAATGAAAAGGGCCAGTCGCCTTAACTTAAAGGTTTATTTTAATAACGTCCCCTTGGCTGTATTTATCCCTGTCCGCTTCCTACACGTACCACGTTTCCTCGTCACGCCTCTCCCGTTCTTCTTCAGCGGTTCTATGGAACAAGTTTTCACAAACGAGATAACAGCATAGGAGAGATATAGAAATACATAGAAGTTGTCTTTGTTATAGTCGAGTGATCTAATGAGATAACAGAAGGAGATAACATCAAAATGGTTTGCGTTGAGTAAAGGAAGTTTAATATACTTAGGTGTGTACTTAAGTAACTATTTACTATAGTCTTAGCTATTCTGGTGAATACCTCTACAATTTGGAATGTCTCAAACCTATACTAGAGCACAAGATTTGATTGTATTACTGGGTTTCAGTGTTGAGAATAATTGTGGTTTAAATTAGTACAAATCGGTTTACCACTATCAATTGCAATGAAGAAATGGTACTCAAATAGATTATACTCGATAATTAATTGGGGTGTCAATAAACTCGTCATGGATATATTGTTTACATCCCATTGTTTATCTATCAACTTGACACATACCCTTTCTAGTCAGATACTCATCGACTTTCCACGCGCCTCCCGTACCCCATGGTCATGGCACCCCTGCGCGTCGTGTCATCGCAAAGATCTACCATAATGTTTGTGGCATGAACTAACCTTAATTAACCAAACCTAACCTAACCTAGTATCCAACACGGACCTACTCATCTTTAAGACTATGTCCTTGACAATTATGTTGACGAGGATGGGAATTTCCCACCTGAAATATGGGCCAATAACAAAAAAGAACGCCCCTATACGAAGTACTAAAAACATATGTACTTCTTTATAAATATATAAATTCGTATTACTACAATAGCTCTAATTTCCTCTGAAAATGGAATATGGTGAGTTGATGAGATCTATATTATAATCGAAAGTAGTGAGTCGATTATTGCCGTTATATTGTTTAGTCTAGTGCTAATAGTGTCACGATATTTTCACTCGGAGGCTGTATATTGATTCCAAATTGTTTCTACTATATGTTTTATTTAATTTTCTGTTAGGAAAGGTTATATTTAATTCCGTTTGATCCACCCTAGTTATAAATCACAATAAAGGTTAGACGACTAATGTTTAGTGAGTGTTTATATCAATTAGGAATATTTGTACCTTAACTAGATCAACGATAGGATCCAAATCATTCTTACCTTGTTTGCTTACGCAGCCACGTGAATACCAGATTCATCCCGATAGGGTATCTGGACCATTTTTTCACCGAGAATGATGGTCAGTAAAAAGGGCACACAGAGTATGCGAAATAACAACAACATTATAATTTATATTAAATAACACCTATATTGCATAAAACCGCCTCTGTGGTCTAGTGGTCACCGTTTCTGGATACAGTTCCAGAGGTCCCGGGTTTGATCTCCAGTGCCTCGAGATTTTTATGTGAAGCAGTAGGTCTGTAATGGGGTCAACTTGGTCTCGTGAAGGCAAATCAGGAGCTACTTGAATGAAATAGTATAGACTTTTGGTCTAGAAACCTGAGATTAACGGCTGGAGGGTTCTTTGTGATGACCACATGACACCCTCCTCAATCCGATAATGTTACCATCTTCGCCAACATAAGGTGGCTGCTTGGTTGTTATTTCTCGCTTGCGGGATAACGCAATGGAGTTTTTAATTGCATAAAGCAACGTATAGTATCAATATTAAGTGATTACTATTCATACCTTTTTTTAAATTATTTTAAATGTGTTTTTTATCCATTTATTTTCCTTGTATCAAGTAGTTTCTAAGTGATAATTTATTCCACAAACCCCTAACACCTATCCCTCCCACACATACACAAATGAGTTTTTTTTTTAAAACAAAAATATTTTGGCTAGTCTTTTATAATACACGCTTCAAATCAAACATAAATATTTGCTATTCTACGCAAAAAAAAATTATTTATCATTGCCACAAAGGGGTGAATAGCTCACTCTACTTTTTTATATTAGCTCTAAACAGTAAAAATAAATTCACTTATAATAAATATCAACAACTTTTCATCGGACTAGAAATCTGCTGAAACATAACACATAAAATCAATGATATTAAATCTATGTTGGAAATGTTGTGAATTAAATATTCATTTGTAGAACAAAGCAAAACTTCTCGGCACTCAATTCCCACACAAGTTGTAATTTTGAATAGTAATCATGCAACAGTGTTTAATAGATCATTAAATTGTATATTGAATCAAACCCAATTATGTTAGCATGGCTCGGCTCACATTTCTAATATCTATTAAAGCAGTGCTTCAAATGAGTATGTTTCCCGGTGAGATTTACTGGTTAACAAATAGCATAAACATCCACTTACAGGCGCACTCTGTATAATTCTGGTAAATCTTCGTTTCATTGATTGTTTCTTCGAGTTTCGATATTTATCTTGAAGAATGGTAACATTACAGTGTAAAATTTGGATTAAGGTTTTTTTTACTACCGCGTCTTACTATCTGTTTAGATTATATGCATTGATAGCTACTCTAATGGGGTAGGGATAAGAAAGTAAGGCGTACTGTATTTTAGAGGTAATCTACTCGCGTTTGCGTTGAAGAAGAGTGGGAAACCATTTAAAAGACACCCTCAGTAGACCCGACCGGGATTTGAACCCCAATATTCAAATCTTCAATAAACCATAAATTTATGTTATATATATATATATAAATATACTATATATTTTAATAAAACATTCCCTTGACAGAAAAAATAAGATATGTGATCTCTTTAATAAAACCTTTAAAAGGAACACTTTTTTGATGAAAATTTAATAAATACGAAAAAAGCTCATTATTTGTAAATAAATACGATACTCAAAATTATTCTCTTATTTTACACAAGTGCACTTCAAATAACTATAAAAAGCTAAACATCTAAATTACCTTAAAAATATTTCTTGACATTTATATTGCTCTGTGTTTCTGACCTTTAAGGTAACTTTTTTTTACATTTCCGTGAATTTGACATTTTTAAATAGAAAGGAAAATGGCCGTGAACGGGATGAAAGAAAAAAAATAAGGAGCGTGGAACAAATATCATTAAAACACACTCGTCTAACCATTTGTAAAATGCCGTCTTTAAGAAGGAAAAAGGTCATTAAAAGGTTTTTTTTATCTAAAGAAAGCAATTATATATATTTTTTAGAGCTGCCGGAGAAAAAGTTTACTTATTTTTCAATACTTGTATATATATAAATTCAATTTAATTTTTAATTGTGCTTAGTCACTAGGTTTACTGTTTTAATTAAGGAATTGCAATGTATTTAAATTCTAAAATTATAATTTGGCTATTTAAAAAAAAGTCATTTATTAATTAATTCCCAAACATACAAAAATTAAAATAAGCCGCATCTTTCCACCGTGTCTAGTACACTTAGTCTTATTTGTCGGTTACAAAGATATAAGAGAATTTGAAACCCAGTTCGGTGTACTGAGGATGTTTCTTTACTAAGTGTTTCTTCTCTTTCCCTCTTTCTCTCTCTCTCTTTTCCACACAAATGCGGATAAAATTCTTCTCAAATTATATCTATATTCCTCCTACCTCACCATTGCTAAAAATACATATTATCCATTTCAATGGTTGAATCATCTAAGCCTAAGGAATACTCTTGCGATGGACTAATCTGACAATTATGGGGACATCTGTGTTAAATCCATGTAGTTTGTATTTTATATATATATATATATATATATATATATATATATAGAGAGAGAGAGAGAGAGAGAGAGCACCTTGGCCTTCTAACCATTCGAGATCTTTCACATAAGTATTAGTTGCATTAATGTATAGTAAATAAGGAAGGTTGAATCTAAAATAAGTGTACCAGCCTTTGCGTGTAAAGAGAGTAGACGACTATCTAAAAAAAATACCCAAATCCAAAATCCAAATACCGGTCCAGTATTTTGCGAGAGTGATGCCTTAGACTATTAGACCAACAAAGTGTGTTCGTTGGACATACTAAAGGTAATTTTTTCCTAAAGAGCTTTCTACTCTCTCCGCGCGAATGCTTCTACACTCCCTCTTAATTCAACCTTCATCTCTAACATATTAGCGTAGTTAATACACACATGGAATACCCGAATTAGGGAGTAACACACGGTGAAAAAACGAGTATTACATGTGAAGCGGCATTTTTTTTTATATAAAATTTAGTTTTGGCTATCTGCATCTCACAGTCACTCGTTTGAGGAACTATAAAAGTGAATGAAGTTCAGGTTTATAGAGAATTGTAAGAATTACGATTAAAAAAATCACCTCTCATTACACTCGGCTGTATACTACACACTCTGGCCTTTATAAAACTCAACCACGTTTGTGTATTATACTATAATCTTCTAATTTAAAAACTATATTAGATCTCAATAAGGAAAATCTCTTTTCACTTTTTGAGGTAATTGTATTATATTTGGATGAAGGTACAGAAGAGGTGGATAGAAACATATAAGAGGGACGAACACAATATGGCTTTTACAATGAAAAAAAGAACACAGTTCTCACTTTACTTCGCTGCCATTGGACAAAGAGGTAATGGTTGCCTCTTAAAGAAAATAGATCGTCACCGCCCAATCCCCCGACCTAGGTTTCATTCTATCGGAACTCATTCACGCGTTTCACACTCCTACCTGATGAGTTCCGCATACGGATAGCAAATTAAGGTTGTATAGCTATTTTATAATAGAATATCTCAGATGGTCAAATTATACTAGAACACCTGCTTCGGTAATTGCATAGTCTAAGCTGTCACTCTCACAATAGACTAGACTGCTGATGACAGAGGATCGGGGATCGAATCTCAGTCGGGTGTACTGATGGGGTTTTTTCTTAAATGTTTTTTTACTATTCCTCCACGCTGGCACACCTGCACTAAATTCAACCACTCTCATCGCCAATACACTAACGTAAGTAGTTCACATGCGTATAACCTAAACATGTAGTGAGACGTGGTGCTTAAAAAATATACTAGAACAACCAATTTCCCAAATTTGTGGGCCCTATCCCTCTTTTTTTTTCGGTGATGCGCTTGAAACTCATTATGGTGTATTCAGAATATTTAGTTACCTTAATGGCTTCCCATCAACCATCCACGCAAATTCAGGTAAATTTCCTTTAGGGTTTATCACTCCTCATCGGTGTCCAACCATCCTAGTTAAAGTGCTTGGGTGACTTGATGGTCTAGGGATAAAGTGTCAGACTTCTGTGCTGGGGGTCCGGGCTTCAATCCCCTGTCCCAGCACGGATTTATTTGATTGCCAAACCCTTCCTTCACCTCTAACAAGTCGTGTATTAGTCACAACTTGTGAATGTGAGGAATGTCAGGCCTCCACCGTGGTTCAGATCTCACGTTAAACTGTAGGTTATTTCATCTCACAATCACCCTACCATCACACATTAGCGTACGTTCGTATAACCCGAATGGGTAGTAAGACGCAGTGCGAATAATAATAATAGTAATAATAATTAGTTAAAGTGGTTATATGTAGGACGGATGGTAAGATGGGATGTAGAAAAATACAATTATTTATTTGATACCCATTTCAATGGCCAAATGGTGTAAGGCATCACTATCGTGCTAGGCTGGCCTGCTAGATATGGGTAGATTGGGGTTTGAAATCCTAGTTGTATCTTCTGAGGGTGGTTTTTCCTTAATGGTTTCTCACTTTCATTCCAAGAAAATGCTGGTAGATTACCTTTAAAATGCTTCCTTCTTCATCCCTACCCTATTAGACTAATTATCATATATGCGTGTAACCTTATCAGGTAGTAAGTCGTGATGATAAAATTCTTTTAAGGACAATATTTTTCTTATTTACATTTAACATCGTATCACAATCGCATTAGACTGGATTACCAGTAACGGGAGATAATAATTCGAATCCAGTCGGGTATACTGAAGATGGTTTTCCCTAAATGGCGTATAAATGCTTCTACTTACTCGTCTCTGCGACATTAGTGAGGCTAGGCCGATAGATCAAGACGCAGTACACAAATGCAATACTATGTATAATTAAAAATTATTGGTGTAAGTATAATTCCTCAGAATAATATGAACGTCCGTTCACAAGTAGATTTTTGTAGATACCATATTGTATATTATTCTCTGTGTTGGAAATTATATTTGGAAATTAACAATAGCCTCCCTTATGTTTCAATTATTTACCTAATGCACTGGTTTGAGTTTAATTCACAGTGGCATTATATCGCTTTGGACTTTTTTTTTATATTTAAGCTTTGTGAAATTAGTAATGAACTACATTGAAAAATCGGATGTGGAGCACAACATAATTTGCAAACCAAACCCTAGAAATCGTTTTCCAGTTTGGTAAACGTTGGAACTACCCCGTAGAGGGAAACTCCCCCCCCCCCTCTCCTCTTCGACCTCTCCCCCCGCTCTTTATACTACAAAGGCACGGCAATGTGTTCCGTCAGACCGTTAAATCAAGTTGTAAGTCTATTAGATCCTGTTGCAGACTTTGAACTAAACAAACGTATAATCTTACTTCCCATATTTCAAACCAGAATCCTCCACCCCCTTCCTAAAACTCTCCTCCCTTTCTACCACCCTTGTCCCAGTTCTCCGTTCCTTTGTGTACAGATGTCTGAGAAGACTTAACAATGACGGATTATGTTATATGTATATCTCGGTAAACCAACAGAGTTTTGCTTCAGGTAGCTTACTAGGGGTCGTGACCTAATATGACCTAGTGTATCGACCCAGTTCATGGCAAAACCCTTCCCTTCAACTCTCGACATTCAAGCGTTCTGAATTCTGCGATACACTCCAGCAAACTCAAAGTAGATTGCTTGGAATCCATGTATATAGTAGCTACCTTCTTTTTATTTTCTCTCTCTCTAAAATCTTTAGGTAAAAGCATCTGGGTTTTCTTTATTAACTGTCGATGGAATTGGAAGAATTTATGTAATAAAATATCCGGAGTACTTTCAGTACTTTATTAAAAATGGAGCACCACACAATTCTCTTTTATAATATATTTTAGGTTATCACCATAATTCAATAAACATTTTATTTTATAAACAATGACTTTAACTAAGATGCAATAAGCTTCATTAGTTTTACTGTGACTTTTTGATGGAAAAAACATTAAAGAGGCACATGGAACCAGCTTTTCTATGCAACCTCTACTAAAACAAAACTAATAATTACACTTTTAATATTAATTATGTTAAATTAAAATAATCTCCAATTACCGTTTCCTATTCCTGGGGAATAATTAAAGAAAATATAGTTGTTTATTATGATAAATGGTGGTCTATGCTCGCTGAAAAAAGTTATGGACCTGTCGTAAGATAGAACAGCTTATAATAATAGTTAGGCTAGTATTTAAAAATTAGTAATAATTTAAAGTCCAGGGTTATCAATGGTAGGGTGTAAATAGTTTATGTTGTTAATGCTTTAAATAAACAGGGCGATAAGAAGAACTGTTTGAATTATCTTCCGGGTTAGTTACTTTCATAGTGTAATGGACTTAAGGAGGTTGGGCTATGATCCCCGAATCTATGCTTTGGACAATAATTTTGGTTCTACACAATGGCATTCTCTTTTCTTACCAATACAATTGCGGTGGATTTCCTTGAAATTGAATTAACTCTTTTCCCCTCAGGTTAGATAGTTTAGATCGATGATAATCTTATCTGTACTAACACATACTAAGAACTATAGTATTTATTTTCATGTTAGTATATACTTTAAATACTAAGTAACTATAGTATTTATTTTCATGTTAGTATATACTTTAAACACTAAAAACTATAGTATTTATTTTCATGTTAGTATATACTTTAAACACTAAAAACTATAGTATTTATTTTCATGTTAATATATACTTTAAATCAAATGATTTCTTAACACGATCACCAAATTATTTAGCTCGTTTAAAAAAGATTTAAATTAAGACCTTCAATATTATTAAGAAAATGTACTCTATCCGTATAGATGAGAAATCAAACTAAATCTAAACTCGTCTAGTCTCATTTCCCGGTGACAAATAGGTCAAGATGTGTATTAAGGTTTTTATTACATAAAATTGTTTCACACACAAATACAGAACGAATTACTTTAAATTATACCTTCCTCGTTTACATCTAATTAGTGTAATTAAATGTGTAAATCCCGGATGGGTTGTAATATGTGGCGCTAAAAAAAAAAGTTTGGGTGGTTAATATTCGGTTATGAGCAGCTATAATAATTAATTGTTTACTTGGGCTGAATAATTTGTTACAACTTATTTATGAAAATAAATCCCCCTTATAATAATTTAATCCAACCCGCTTCAGTGGCCTCATGGTCTAAGGCGTTACTCTCACAATAGACTATACTGCCGAAGACGGGGAGATCAGGGCTCGATCTCGGTCAGGTGATCTGAGTGGACCTTTTTTCCTAATTGGTTTTACATTCTCTCTCCACGCAAATTTTGGTGCATGTCCTCTAAATTAAGTTTTAGTTGTATTCATTTTAATTGTAGTTAGCAGAAATATGAAACTTATAATATAAGGAAAGTACTTTGGTAGAACAGCAATTAGATTAAGGGGTACAACTTCTTTAGTCAAATTGAACAATGTAAATTAAGAATCATAACATGAAGATAATTTATTTAAAGAGAGAATTATATCAAGAAATTAAATCAATTAAAACGGGTATAATAACATTTCTAAAAAATCATCATAGAGATTGTTAAAGGTCAAAAATTAATTTCCATAAACAGGTAAAAATGTAAATCCTTGCGAAGCACTACCAAGCAGTAGTAGAATAAAGGATTAATTGATAAGCTATAAATTAGAGCTATTAATACTACAACTAAAGACTCAACAATGAACCCATCAATTGAATGATCAATTATACTAGTAACAAAAACTCTAAATTAAGTCTTCCTAATTTCTAACATTATTATTATTATTATTAGCACCGCGTCTTACTACCCGTTCGGGTTGTACGCACTTACGCAAACGTATAATGGTAGGGTGATTGTGAGATGAAATGAAGGACCTACAGTTTAACGTGGGATCCGAACCACGGTGGAGGCCTGGCATTCCTCACATTCACAAGTTGTGATTAATACACGTCTTGTCAGAGGTGAAGGAAGGGTTTGGCAATCAGATAAATCTGTGCCGGGACCGAGGATTGAACCCCGGACCATCAGCACAGAAGTCTGACACCTTACCCTTAGACCACCAGGTCACCTAATTTCTAACACATTAGTATAATTAGTACATAGACGTCTAAGCTGAACGGGTAGTAAGACGAGGTGATAAAAAAAATATTATTTTATATTTAGAAAAAAATATAAATAGTTCCCTTATGTTATATTTTTAGTTTTCATAAATATTTAAATATAAAATAAGGTACGTCCTGCAAAGTGAAATTGAATTGAGTGAGGATCGAGAGAAGAGAAGACAAAAAGTGTTCCTAGGGCCTATAATCCTGTGCCGAGCTGACAATACTGCATTAGGATTCTTGGTCACGTACCAAGGTAAAGCTTTATTGTTAAAAAGAAACCACCGAAGGTAATTTTGGTGAGCTTTCAACACAAATCCAACACTTTTCATTTAACTTCCGACAGTTATTTTTTTAATTAAGTTTAAGTGTTTTTTTCTTTCATCGGATTTTACTTTGTTTTTAATATTATTGTGATTGTTGTCTTGTGTATTTATTAAAAAGTTTCGAGACATTTTTCATCTCATCAGAGCTACAAATCAAATTTATTAAAACATCTAACTAAAAGCATTTTATATACTTTCATATTAATTTAATATGTTTATGTTTAGTTTAGAAAATTTAAACTATGGCAAAGTTGTTAAAGCCGAGTTCATAAATTAAGTTCTAACGTATCTCTCCATGTTAGAGTTGTACGCATGTACATATTAATTATGCTAATGTGTTCGGTATGAGTAAGGTAGATTGTTGATGAAGGTATTTGCGTGGAGGGATATAGGGAAAACCATTTTGGATAACCTTGAATACACCCGGCAAGGATTTAAACTCTGACCTGACTGGCAAATTAAACTAAGGGCTGAGAATATTAAGTTCATTAAAATGACAACGGCTCTTAGATGCATAGAGTTTATTGTGCAGTAAGAAAACAATTTTCATTTAAATGAGCTTCATAATCTAGGCCCTAATTAAGCCTGACATTTATAACACGTGACACCTGCCTCGGTGGCGTAGTTGACTAACGCGTTAGTCGTGTTGAGCCCGACTGCCGAGGACGGGGAGATCGAGGTTCGAATCTCGGTCGGGTGAACTGGGGGTAGTTTTTCCTTAATGGTTTTCTACTTTCCCTCCACGCAAATGCGGGTTCACTTCCTCTATTCAACCTTCCCAATTCCTAATTCATTAGCGTAATTAGTACTTAAGCGTATAACCCGAACGGGTAGTAAGACGCGGCGTTAAATAATCAATAATATAACACGTGACAACTGATGTAAATTAATTATAACTAATCAATAAAATCTACCTAATTTATTTAATAATTTTATGTTTTAAACTTAATATATTTTTGGACGTCTCAACATTTAACCGTGGCTCTTTATGAATTAATTAGTACATTTTGTGTGCCCTGTCTAAGTATACAAGGCATAATTCCAACTCAACTATGATCATATAACAGAACGGTAGAATGGTTCAAATACTCTCGTATCAAGCTCGTCATAACGCTGGCCATTTGATTAAAATATGGTTTATGCGAAACGTTATCACGAAGGTGTAGTAATAAAAACGTTCTCTCTGAAAGCTACTCTAGTCCATAACGCATCTGCCGTTTGATCTAGATTGAAGTAAACAGTTTTAGTGCAGCTTGACAACGTAGATAGTTATTTCGACAGTCAGTCGGCTTGATAAGCGCTGGGAGGTTTTGAAATTGTCAGTTTTTAACGGTGCATGTAGATCATTGAATGAGCGGCAGAACTCGTCCACAAGGAAGATAGTATAAAAGTGTATATTTGTTGGGTGTGGACAACAAAACGAAAATCACATAGAAATAGAAACTGCATTTAACGGGAGAGAGAGAGAGAGAGAGAAATAAAAGAGAAAGTTAAGCAAAGTGATGAATGGGGTTTAATTGCCGCCGCACAGTTTTGGCGAAGAGAGTAAAATGATGAGCAAAGAGCAAATTAAACTCATTCATCAATCAGGTTTTAAACTCAAATGATGTATTCAATGACGTAATTTAAAATGATAAGAAATAATAATAGTTTAGAGGTTAAATATTGACCATCTCATAATATTTGTTAATTTTAAGTATCTTTAGAAATGTTGACAAACTATTTTGATGTTGAAAATTATATTAAAATTAAGTATTGGCCGACACATACCGCATTTATAGAATACCTATTCTTTTAGATTGGCAATTATCTTCATTAGATGTATTTTATCTTTATTTTACACCACATTATTGTAATTATTATCATCATAATCATATAATTTAAACAATATTTTCAGTTCGTATTTGAAGGCTGTTTAGTTATGTGAATAAAACATGCAACTAAAATAATATCTAAATAATATAAATATAAATAATATCTAAAAAATTCGAAACATCCAAAGTTCGAATTAGTAATTTTATTGAGTCTCTAAGAAGCTGATACACAATAAATCAATAACCTCAAAATTTAATACATAAAATCACACACATTGTATACATGCTATATAAAACACACATACTTAATAAAAACATACATAAGTAAAACAAGAAAAATTCTAACACAAATTATAAATACTTGGAAAAAATTGCATACGAAAATTGCATACTTAAATCAGAATTGATGGAAGCCGAGCCAATATATCCCCTATATTAGTAAACCCGCTCGCCGCCGGTGCATAATTCCCCACCTCATTTATTGTGTGTCACTGGGCTACCTCCAACTTTATTTGACATTCTCGGCATGTGGGGTGGTTTAATAAAGATCAGTAAGTTAGGTTTAAAATGATTACAAACTCGAAAAAATTAACAATATATAGGTTTTGAATTATCCAAATATTTTCTTCTAAAATTCGAATTAAATGTTGTTTTTTTTACCATTGATTTGAATAAAAATTTCATGGGGAATGATGGCGGGTTCGAATTATCCAATTTTTAGAAATAAACAATATAGAATAAGCCAAATCCTACTGTATTAATAAACAAGCTTTGTGATATTATATCTTAGTGGTCCCTTCCAATTGTGTTTTTGATTAATTTTACATGTATAAAAAAATTATTTTTAAATATTTTTTCTTAAAAATTACATTTATCTATGTGACATCAATAAGTTAGAATATGTAAATATATAGTAATAATAATAATAATTATTATTATTAAATACAAATCTAAACGTATAGATAGCAATCGAAATAAGATACAGTTGAAGCTAAAAGATGGCAGGGTCTTTAAGTCACAGTCACTTCTGCCTGTAAGTGGTTTAGAACGAGGCTTGAAGGCGGCGAGTGGATCTGTGGAACGCCTTTACTGGGAGATACTGGTGCAAAGAAACATCAAAAGCCAAGAAACAAGCCCTCATTCTCCGACGACGTCAGCAGCGAGCGCTCAAGACGCTTGAGAACACCAACTTTCGCATTGTCTTGTGGCCTTCACCCTCTCTTTGTGAACGAATTTCACGGTCTCTTTGGCAAAAGCGATAATTAGGAGACGTTGCCTGGTTCTTCTCTTCTCTCCTCTTCTCTCACAACCCCTTTGCTTGGGGGTAGAAAGGGCATCGTCTGTTGCTTCCTTGTAGGGGTAAGAACAGGGAAATATATGTATTAATCTTGTGTGTATGAAGAAGATGAAAAGACACAAGCGAGACTAAAGGAGGTATTTTATATATCAATGTGGTTTTGATTCAGTGGCGCATGCCCCATAACGGCAAACGGATGTCCGGAAATATCTCTCCAAACTATCAGGAAGAAGAGAAGGAAGGATGTAATATGGCTGACAAGGGAAGTTCTCCCTCCGAGATAACATCCTTTATACCTCTTTACACCATCTTTCAGTAATTTGATCACTGACTCCTTTCTCCTTATCTCCCTTTCTGTATCTATGTGCCAAGAGTTAAAAGTGGTGGTGACGATAAGAGACAGGCGCACACATTCTGAAGTAGTTCTGTGTCTGATTCCCGCAAGCTAAGCCAATTAACGTACCCCACAATAGACTTGAGCCAAGTGTACAAGAATGAGTTGAGAGCTTCTAGCAAAGTACTAGATAATGTAATAAAGTAAGTTTAATCCCGTGAAGTGCCTTTATGTAGAATAAAACTATTATGACAGGAAAGTAAATCTTATTAATATTGGAGATGAGCTATTGAGGCCTTAAAAATCACTTAAGCTATTAGAAGTTATACCTACTCATGACACTGCACTAAGGTGGGATTGTAGGGGGATGCAAAAAAAAAAAAATGAGTATTTTTACTTTTTAGGCAAAAAAAATATTCTTCAGAAGAAACATATAGTAGAATTTTCTTCACTTGGTGAACACAGTTCTTGAATACATGTCAAGGGTGTCCTGGAATTTAATTACAGCGTTTTATCATAATTTAAAAGGTTTGTTATCTAATGTCGCCATGCTCATGACATATGTAAGAACTGATATCACCCTGTGAAGAACATTACACTATTATATTTCTACTGAAGCAATATTTTATTTATTTTGACCAAATAATATTTTGATCTAAAAACTGCAAACACATTTTTCTTTTTTCGCATTTCCTACACTCCCACCCTAAAGTACTCTTTCCATAAAACTTAATAATAAAACACGTGATTAGAGAAATACATTTTCTTAAACTAATCATCATGGTAGTTTGCATATTCACACAAATGGTATAGGGTTAGTAAGGTAGTTTCTATAGGATAGGTACATAACTTTTGATGAATGAATTTGGAGATACCGTTTATGGAAAATCCCCCTCTGATCAGCTGGCCAAGATCCAAGCACTGAAGTCTCCATCACCAAAATAGACTTGCTCACTGATGTGGGTATTAATCTCACTAATTATGTGGATTATCTTAAAAAAAATATCAATAGTGTTGATAATATTTGTAAATGCTAATGACTGTACATGTAGCTTATAAGTTATATGTCAATACTACAGAGATTTTCTGAACAATTAATAAGGAAACACTTACGACTTATTATTCTTAAAGTTTAAAACATATATATTCAATAAATATTTATATTTCATGAGTAAGTAATTTGCCCATATCTTATAGTACATTCTAAAGGCTGGAGAGTGAAGGAACGTAGTTTCTTTACAAGTGTGTCCTCTGGATAATTGCCATTTCTCCTAGATGACTGCATTTTTGTGATAGTTTTCTATCACCAGTCCTTGGACTGAAAGCATCTCATCTCCTCTTCACACTTAAAGAATAGGTACCTTTAACCTAAATAGCCAAACTTTTTATTTTCTATTTCACGAAAGAGAAATTAATTCGATCACCTAATCTTGTAAAATAAAATGAATAACTGGTATATTCATAATGTCCTGTAGCCAATTATAATGGAACATCATTTTATGTTGATTTCAAACATATTTAGTTCCTTAACATTATATTAACGTTTTTTATTTGAACTAGTTAAACGTGGCCAAAGTAGAATGTTAATTTTTGTTAATAGTAATTACTTAATATATAGGGCCTATGTTATTGCATACTATATTAATTGCATTTTTTAAAAAGGGTTACTTACTGCGTAGTATTAAATAAAAAATTTGGGAAAGTTAACATTAAATGATATATACTTCACAGAAAATAAATTGTGTATTTCTCTTAAAACTCAAGTTTTTTTTCTTTAGCTAGTTATTTTAAAGATATTTAATCATATTAAATAATCAATAAAATCTTATGCCGTGGTATTTTCTTGTCTTTAAAATAAATCAATTATAAACTTCATCTTAAAAACAAATTAGTGTTGTATAAATTGCCTTGGGTATTTAAACTTGAATGGCTCTTTAGAATAGAATTGGAACGTTAATTAAATGGTTTTTAGGTCTCATGTCCAAGTGTCATCTTTATGAAACATACATTTGAGTAATTAAGATAGTTCACTGTTTAAATACTCGTTTAATAGATATGAAACCCGCTTCGGTGGCTACGTGATCTAACACGCTACTCTTTCGGTAGAATAAACTGCTTATGACAGGGAGATCGAGGTTTGACTCTCGGTTGTGTGTACTGAGGGTTGTTTTTCCAAAATGGTTTTCCAGTCTCTCTCCACGCAAATGCAGGTACACTTCCTATTAATATAACAATCCTCATCCCTAAAACAATTGCGTAGTAGTAAATAAGCGTATAACCTGAACGGATGGTAAGACGCAATGCTAAATAATAAAACATAATAAATATAAACCAGACAATTAAATCAAACTCTTTTGGCTGTAATAAATTATTCATCGCATCAGTAGATACATTAAATTTTATAGATGTAGTAATCTAAATAGTTCTTAAATATTTGTAATGGTAATTGTGGAATTTGATTACGACCTCTTCCTCTTATTTAAAAGGTTTCAAATTAAATTTCGCGATGCCCACGACAAATAATCAAAGATTTCTGAGACTATTAGAGGTAGAATATTAATATATATATATGTGTGTGTAATATATGGAAGCAGTATTTATTATTTATCCAAGCCAATAAAGTTTTTTTTATACAAATTGCACAACTATGGATCTCTAATACGTTCTCCCTTCCATCACACCTTAATAATTTAATCCGATAAGCTATATTATAATAATAATCATAGAAACAATATTTATAAAATAAAAAAACATGTAAAAGTATCGTTTCACTTTAGCGCAACCGATGATTGCCATTTTTATCCTTCTTTCACGCAGCTGGTTGGTCTCATCACGACCTCCAACATCCGCGGCGGGGAAAGTATGAAGTTCGTGTGACGTCACAAGTCGGATGTAGATGTCTTGGAGCGTCTCCGTGTTTATCACATCGCCCGGGGAGGAAATTGGCAATAAAGAAGGAAACTGGGTGAACGGTGAACTAGAGCAGGGTGGTGGTACGCTCACAACAAAGTGTGTACAACATAGCTTTTTGCTGTTGGGTTTGTTTTTTTTGGAGGCCAGCAGACACAATCCTTTGTAGAGGCCTCTTTTTTTTTTCGATTCATTTTATTTTTGTAGTTCTTTATATAAATCAACAATATACGTCATCAGCAAGAACGCGATTTCGTGTATTTGAAGTTTTGATTGCGTTTGCTATGAAATGTTACACGGAGCAAGATAAATAAAATTTCAGCAATTTTATTTGGCCACATGTTCAGAATCAGACACCCCATTTGACCAGAAACAGAAGAAACAATTTACGATATTATGCCCACCTTTTGAAATATTCGTTAATATATTTCCGATAAGATATTATTGCTAAACATATCCTTTATTTTAAATTTGTAAAGTGTGTATTGTACTAAATAAAGTATAAATTATATAATATTTTATAATACACTATTATAAATTAAATATATTATTATATATTAATATATCTTTATGCAGTTAAAGCTAAAGTTCTGATCAAGCTAGGCGTAAGTATACCATGGACGAAAATTGGATTTATATCATAATCTATGATAGTTAACTTTGAGCAGAATTATCTATGGTAATTTATATATAAACATTACAACACAAGTTTAAAAAAGATCAAAATACTCATCACATGTCTACTAACGAGTGAATATATATCAAGTATCTGGTTTAATGGAGTAGCTTAAAGTAAATACTTCAGTATTAGAGTGAAGGGAGGATTGGAAAACCATATTGATATATTATAGTATGTTAGACTGTCATTCCCATTGCTTCTAGACGGAATCTTAGTTTCGACCTCCACATCAACTTTGACCAAATACATACAACTTGTCATGCGTGGACATAGGTTTCTGCAACCTTCTAGTTTTCAACAAATTTCACGCCAGTCCTCAAAATTAAAACACAGGTTCCTCAACAAAAGGAAACATTTGTATAATTTCATTACTATAACTAAAAATAAAATAATGAATCAAGCTCATCAAAATGTCGATTACCTTGTTAAACTCTTATACAATTATTTAGTTAAGAATAAGTAGAGGCTTATTTGCATAGTAAGGGCCTTTTAGAAAATTCAAACAATTTTTTAGCGACCAATATTAATAACACTTAACATTATTATTATTATTATTATTATTGCTTGTTTATAATATTTATTAAAGGTGACAGCTGCAAATCACATGATCTGACGTATGCATAATTAAAAGTGGTTCCAGTAACTTTTTTTTTTAAAGGTAAGGTTCCTCCTATGAACACTGGCAGTGATTCTAGAAAGCGCACATAGTCATAATATATTTCTGTAATAGAAAACTCACAAAATTACGCCTCAAGATTTGTTAGGAAAACGTACACATGGAGCAAAACAAAATTGGTGAATATCTAATATTAATTAATGTTATCACTTAAACGCGTCCGGGATAATTAGTTCATTTTTAGGTATTTTGTAGCTGCTTACTACTAATCTAGAGTACGCTTTCCTTATAGTTTAAGTGAAATGATTTTATGCGCTTTACTTACACATCAGAATGTTGAAAATTATCTACTTTTGTGCGCCTTACTGTGGTAACCGAAAAACGGACTGTACTTTCGAGCCATGTTATTTCTTTATATCCAAATATTATTTCAATATCCTTTGTTATAGTTCCGGTTTGTTAACGAAGATGAATGTTTAATTAATATTATAGCTTAATAGTTACTTACCCGTTTGCTAGACAACTTGTAAACAAAATTTAAAATTTAATATAAGCAACTTTTGAGTATTACAAACACATACAAACACATAGCTTTACAAATTTTAATGCTAAGCTTCAATAATTTAATAACAATACTAACATATTTTAAGAATTTATTCTTGTTAAATTAGAATGGACATAAGTAATTAGTATTTTCTTCTACGATAATAGGCAAATTTATGGTAGTTGTCAAGTTTCCCTAAAAAATGCTAGAGTTTCAGTTTTCACTATGGCTTATTTTTAAAATTATACTTTGTGTTTGTTACTTGAAAGACAAACACTTTTTAATACTATGTGCACAAATATTAACTTATGAAAAAAAAAACATAAACCTTAACATAAGTCAATAGTTTTATCAAATCGTTTTCACATTAACGGCTTATTTACTTTTAATAGCATATATTTAAATATATAATGTACATCACTATTTGTGTTGTGAAGAGCTCCACATTTTCAAAATGGAGGTCGTTTTCCCACCCCTGTTAAACAGGACCGTCGCTTCTACACCTAATATCGGGAACACAGAGCGTGTAATAAGGTTTATTTGAACCTGAGGGAAGATGGGACGTCTTTATACGTACCGTAGACAGGAAGTGACGTGATCATATGACGTAATCGTGTTACGTGGAATTGGATAAATTATGAGGAAATAATAACTTTGGGGTTGATATGCTATAAAAAAATTTTTGCCAGTATATTTAGGGTATGTTCATAACACACAAAGGGTTATTTTATTTCATTTATCAACTCGTAATATTTGGGGTTGGAAGATACCTTTATTTAAAAATATAAACTTTTTTTTTATCAATATTTAACACGTTTTACTATTTAATTAATGGTATTTTAAAGTGATTGATAATATACATCAAAAGTGACAGCTCCAAATAACATGACTCGCCAACCTACGTGAAGGTAAATCTAGTATTTTTTATAATTTTTTCAGCACCACCTTTTTGGGTTTTACTCACTTTTATAACTGTTTGATGAAAATATGGCTATAAAGTTAGGGTTATTTAAGCCCTTAGTCGCTAATGGGGTGACTTTAAGTTTAACAGGTGTGAGAGGGTTTATTGTCTTTAATATATAATCTTTTAAAATCCATTTTTATTTATTAATGGTTTCTTCCTAAACTTCAAGCAGCTACTTCTACTCAATGACTTTAGCTCTTTTCTCTCTTTTTTATTTATATTTATTAAATATTTTAAAGCTGCTTCGGTGGACGAATGGTCTAAGGCGTCACTCTTGCAATATGCTGGATTGTTGAAACGGGAATATCAGATTTAGAATTTCGGTCGGGTGTAATGAGGGTGTTTTTAACCTCTGCCTACACGCAAATGCGGCTACGTGCCTGCAACCCAAAAGGGTAGTGAGACACGCTGAACAAAATAATTAATGATTTATTTTGATCAATGGTGCCAATGATTGCTTTTATATAGGTTTTTACGTCTTTATAGTTTGTTCTATAGTAATAATATTAATAATAGCACAATTTAGTAGACAAAGCAAGACAATCAACTAATATTATGTGGGTGATAAGGTTATCTATATTTAGTTGAACTCATCATCATCACTTTTACCGTCTGTGGCCGGGTCAGTTTAGTAAAATTCCTCCATCCTTTCACCATTCTTTGTCCTTTAAGTGCCTCTATTCTTCTTTTCTCACTTTCACACCTCCTCCCATCTCTTCCTTGAACTCCCATGTCTGTATTTTTCCTACATACTTCATTTCCTGCAGTTTCTTTGGCATTCTCTCCTTCTCCATCCTTATTACATGCCCATACTCTCTCTGTCTTTCTTACAATACTCTCTCATGTATTTCTTCTACTACCACTCTTTCTCGGATAACTTCATTCCTAATCTTGTTTCTCCTCGTGATAGCTAACATGCTCCTCACATACTTCATTCCAATGGCCTCCACTTTCCTGGTCTCTCGTTCATTCAATGTCCATGTTTCTGCTGCATATGTGACAATGGGTCCCACTTAGCCTCTCCTACTCACTCCTGATCACACTGCCAAGTGGTGTACTGAGTAACCTGGTGGAGGTTGGATTGAACCCCGGCGGGAACCAGGTCATGTGCAGACAAGAAACAGGAGATTGGCAAGGGCCAAAACCAACAAGCTTTGAACAGGGTCTGGCCAGTTGTTTCTCAGTTTTGTGGGCTGGGAGTGTGGGAGGTCTGTGGTGATGAGTTAAGTCATCATCAGCACCCGTATCCTCAGTTAGGGAAGGCTACCACCAAAGGAAGGTCTACCTGAGGACCTATAATCGGCAGTCCCGCTAGTTAGGTGTAGGCCACGACAGGCTTAGTTAGCCAGTTACTGAAACAAACTAAAGAACTAGAGAAAATAAAGTAAAATGCTTGATTGAAAAAAAATTCGTTGAAGTGTGACACGTAAATATAAACTTGCAATGCTTTTTTCATATTTCTTACACTTATTAGGTTTGATGTTTACTTCCGATAAGAAAACTAAAAACAAATATTTACTGGCATTATTTGGTGATCTCTTTCTTACTCTCTCTTGCTACTCTTATTTAAGACACTAAACGTCAATTATAATCGATTATACTTGGGAAGAGGGGAAAAGTATCTAAATGTTTTCCATATTTTCTTAGAAACAATATATTTATCTACCAAATGGTCAAGGATACAATTTGGCGATGTAACTTGGTGAAAGAGGCCAAAACTTTGTTATATGAGCCTTAATATCAACCAATATTGACGTGTGACAATGAATCCTGGACATGGACGAGGAGAGATGTAAATAGATACAAGCTGCAGAGATTAGGGTTCTGGAGGTTAAAGGCCATACCAATAGAGGCTACACTGAAGAAGGAAATAGCTGCAATGGTTAAGGCATGTGATGAGAATGGAGGACATAATGCCTAAGCAAGCTGTACAGAGTAGGGAGAAGGGTAACATTCATATTGAAATACCACGGACAAGATGGATGAACCAAGTGCAGAAGAACATGGAAGCTGTAGACACGTGATAGAGGGAGAAACTTGGAGAGATCGACAGGAATGGAATAGGATGTGTCAGAAGACCAGCAGAGGAGAAAAAGTCCACTGATAATGATGTTAATGAAGAATATATTTATTAGTTTGGGAGATATGTCTTACTACCCATAGGGGCTATCATAAATATATACTAATAAAGTAGGGGGTATGAAAGTATATAATTAATTATTCCAGAAATAGTTTAAACTTGAAAGGGAAAGTTGGATGTCATTTTAGGATTAACTACTTTTAGGGCACCCAGCCGAGATTAAGACTATATCTGCACCTCATCGTCAAACCTGATCTAAATAGGTTGATACCTTAGCCCGCGTGCCCACATATGTGAAAAATGTATCTTATTATGATGAATCCAAACCATCCTCTTCAAGCTGAAATAATATATTCTTTTTAAGTTCTTCAAACAAAATAATAAAGAAGTGTAATAATTCACTCTTTAAAGCACGAACATAAAGGCAATGAGGATGAAATGTTCTCAATGCATTATAGAGTACAGCTCTAGTCGACGGGGGAGGCTTTCTGTACTTTAAATCTTTCATGAGGTCCCGGAGAGAGATTTTCAAGCCGTCTTAAAACGCAGAGTTGCAGAATACAGGAATAAGTCCTAAGCTTCAACGTCTCAAGTGTATACGAACGCTTTTCAAAAGAGTATTTTCGAACTTTTTTGTGGTATATTTCTTGACTTCTCCTTTTTTTCCTCCATTTTCTTCTCCATTTTCTTTTAGTTCTCACTTTAGAAGTGACGAATAAATATTTGTAATGTATATGTGTATATCCTTCATTATATTGATGGGGAAGTAATAGTTTATGGTATTAAGGTGTTTTTAATTTTATAATTAGGTTTTCAAGGCTTGTTGCCTTGTCCAAATTGAGTCCTTCATTATGTCCTATCAGCAGTTCACTTTTTTCTATAACTTATAATGTTCGTTACGTTCCTTTTTTTTAGGTCACCCATAATTTATTTCATCGTCTTTATAGTCACCTTATCCTTCCCATTTTGTCTTCTATGAAATAAAATGTGTGAATATATAAATACATTCAAATAAAAAATAAGTTTTTACATGAAATAATAAAAAAAACTCGTTCATTTCCTGCAATACATAAATAAACTATGGTGCACTATGCACACTATCACTTAGACGATAAAATTAATTTAACAGCTCCAGGAATACAACCAGGATTCATCTCATAAAGTGATTACATATACAGCACATTTTAGTATTAACTATATTTTTTATGGATGGCTATTATGAACAAAATTTCCCCTCGCATATATATTTTAACCAGTAATTCGTTATCATTTTATGTACTATCACAAAAGCCTAACTATAACTGCTAAAGGTGTTTTGCTAATTTAATTTCAATAGATAATGTTCATGCGATCAATAGAAAAGTTACATGTGCTTGTGAATTTATATAATAACGTGTCAGCACCAGATCTGTGGCTATTTAGAAAAATTCCCATTGTTATTGTGAGTTTGAAAATTAAAGTCGACCCCATGGTTACTTGATCCAATGTAGTCACATCCAGAACAATTTTTTCTAGAGGGGGCTTAAAGGGGGTGAAAAGGATTCAAGAAAACTATAATTGTGGTTATGATAAGGAAAAATCAAATAAATTGTTTTCCATTAGGCTTATATATTTATTAAAAAGCCCATTCTCCAAAGCCACAAAAAAAATAATGCTCTAATTTTGTTTCTGGAACTCTATATAAGAAAAGTAATAAACTTTGACATGTTCTCAAAATTGACACTTGATTTAGAACTGTCAAGATAGTAAACCTTCATTAACAACGTTGTCTACTTGGTGATTTCGAAGCTATTTCGCCAATTGGTTTGCGTCTTAACTTGTCACACTTAAGCACTATAAAGCTTTATACACTAATGAACATAATAGAAAGAGAGGGAAGTAGTTAACCCTGCTAGAACCTTTGTTTATATGCTAATAGCTCCTCGCATAGGTATATTCACTCACTCTGCTATTTGCAACTTAACAGCATTAATTTGCATTTTAAAATATTACCTTTTTCTGGTTTATTAATATAGATGGACAGATTATGCTTCCACGGAGTTATTTAATATACAACCTGGTAGAAACAATCAAATACGCCAATTCTGTGAATAAATCAACTAGCCTAAGCTGTAGACGATTTAAAAATAATAGGTTTACAATAAAAACACTAAAGTTGCAAAAAAAAAATTGTTGACAATGTAAGAATATCCTTAGAGTAAGGTTTCTGTTTAAATATTATTTCTTAAAGAGTCGTCGAATAAAATAAAAATACATTAAGATTGGAAGTCCTGTTTTGACTCACCGTTACGTCACAACTCACCAGTAGACTACGTCCTTAAATGTATAGAACATTTTGAACCTATAAGGTAGAAAATTGGAAAACTATAATTTGAGTAAACCTCCACATAAACCTTCCGGAAATTATCCAATATATCTCTGAAATGAACCTGGGAAGAAAAAGGTTTTCAGCAACATTTATTTTACGATGGATGCAGGAACAAAACTTTTATGAGAATGACATTGAATGATTCCACCGTCATCAAAGGCCAAACTACCAATATGGGATGAATCAACCATTGCTCCGAGCCATTAAAAAGATCCAGTCAATCATTTATTGCGGAATAGACTATATATTAATAATCATATCCTATTTGGGAGTGAAGTTTTACTGTTGGTGGATGACTTCAGGTAATGCTTGCCAATTATTCCTCTTGCTCATAGGACAGCAATCGCCCGGACACGTATTATCGATTAATACTATCAAATGTGAAAGAATTTAAAATTATTTAGCTAAGCAATGTACAGAAAATCGACAGTACTTGGCATTATTGGCCAATGCGATGGGTTGATGTAAATTTCAAAAAAGAAGAAAAGAAAAAGCTTAAAAGAAAATACTATAAGATTTCCAGATGAAATATTGACACACGGCTCAGTAGTGCATAAACATTTGGACATAAACATTTGGACATAAACATTTGGACATAAACTGAGACCAACTGATATTTCGAATGACTATTCTGTGTCCGTAAGATTACGAAGCTGTTCAATTAAACGATGAGGTATTGAGTATTTTAGATGGAGAGATCTATTGTTATTTTAGTGCGAACTTTTTAAAACAGTTTGACGGCTTCAGGAATCTCGCCACACAAGCTAAATTTAATAATAGCTAGTATAATGAAGCCTGTTGAGTACTTAAATATTAAACAGGGCCCATGTCTTGGAACCTGCTTAGCAGTGTCAAAATTAGATAAAAAAACTCTAATCTTTTAAAGTATTTATCTCAAAGGAACATATATTTCTTATCGATAATCTATTGGTCAATTGTAGACCCTA
This sequence comes from Timema bartmani, assembly GCA_902151455.1. Taxonomy (NCBI): domain Eukaryota; kingdom Metazoa; phylum Arthropoda; class Insecta; order Phasmatodea; family Timematidae; genus Timema; species Timema bartmani. The sequence goes on along the minus strand of CABFWB010001916.1, from coordinate 83,400 downwards.
ACACTGCCTTTAGTTAGAGATGAAGGCAGTTCCCAGTTAAACTGGTGTTCTTAATCACTATTAATTAGTAGCAAGGTTAAGCCTTTGACAGGGTTGGTATCTATCTACTCAAGCCAGTTTTCTGCCATTGCCAATTATTGTACCTGGTCTTTTCGTATCAAAATGTATAGTTAATTTAGTAAAAATAATTAATCCACGGTGTTAAATGGTTAGTATTAAACTGAACCTGTCGTATACAGGCCTACATACTAGTGGTCAGTAGTAATAAGTAATAATACGTGCGTGTTATTAACATTGGGCTACATCTATAAGCGTCTAAAAATCGAACATAGCCCACAGCGATGGTCGCAGGCTATAACGCGTCACTCTCCTTTTATACTGGATTTCCTGTTCAGGGTTCAAATCCTGGTTGGTTGTACTGACGATGTATTTTTTAATAAATGGTTCTCCACTCTACCTTAACGATAATTCGCATGCACTTAATATCATATTATTCCTTCCTCATCCTTATTCAATTTGCATAATTAATTAATGCGTATAACAACAAAAAGGTACTGATATACGGTGGAAATCATAATTAATAATAATGCGTGTATGTTCTTAACACAGGGTTACATCAATCCCCTTATTAAAATCAAACATAACCTAGCAGAAAGCACAAATATCATACACCTAACATTATTACCAGGCAGTGAAAGAGTTCGATTATCTAACACAACCAATAGACAAATAACGGTACCCACATTATATATAATTCACTAAACTGAGATCGAACCTTACCACCTTAGACCCATGGTCCATCTCTCTAACGCCTCATCCATGATCCCTGTAAACCATACATAGTCGCACCCTTTCGGATGGGTCTCTATTTTATGGGAACAAACTGCCCTTGTACAACATGTGTTAGTCGAGCTTTCCCGTGGAGGGGAGGAGAGGAAACTATGGAAAGGGTACAGCCCTGAGGCCACGCGGTCAATTACTGTTGTTTGAACTTTATTTGTATTTCACCTACAGCACTAATGGGATTCTCACGTTACAACAATATAATCAAATTCTAATTGAGTTCGTAATGGGGGTTTTTTTTTTTTGGTAGAGATCTGTTTTCTACATCAAAAAGGTGTATACGAAAATCATTATGTACAGGCTGACTACCAGTTTATTTAGTATTAGTTTCTAAATTATTCTATAGTCTGAATCTATGAATACATTTGAATTAATTACATAACATACTCCAATTATAATTCCAATTTAAGAAAAATATAAATGTATCTTGAGAACCTATAATACAGCAAAAGTACATCGTATCTTAGCGTTAAAAATCAGTTTTATATTTTAATAGCAATCCCGCACGGCGTTGCCCATGACCCCCTCGGAAATTTGTTAAAAATATTCTAATTAAAAAGCTACTTAAATATTTAAAAATCCTGCTTCGAGGTGCATTCATTCGGACCCCCTTACGTTCACCCATGTTAACAATTTCATATCTCTGCGTGCCGTAGATTTGCACACAAACAAACAAACAAACAAACACACACACAGACAAACACTTCCTTTTATTACTAAAGATAGTGATAAAAATGATAATTTATAGATTTGCTAAATGAAGCATTGGTCTACTCAGCGAAGGGTACCAGCTTCAATTCCCGGTACATAATAAAACTCCATAGTTGGTAAAATACAAATTCCGCTTTCCAAATAATTAATTAACAACCAGGACACTGCTAGTTTTGATTGTTTTAGAGTTAAATTAGATTGTATGTCGTGGGCTCATGCAATACATTGGTTCATAAATTTTACGTTAAGGATCCTTAATAAACACAAAAAGATTTAATAAATATTTCATACAAATAAAATAATATATACTATTTAAAAAAAAATAGCTGCATTGTCATTTGTATTAAACTATTATTTTATTGTTCATAACTTAAGAAAGCCTAATGTTTTATATGTTTTTAAATACGCATATTCATTGGCTTATCATCTAATAATATATAAAAAAAAGTTTCATTTTAATATGTATCTAAAAAATCTGATAAATATACCTTGACTCGAAGCTAATTTAAATTTACCTTAATATCAATTCTCTGACGTTCCTATGAAATATTACTCTGTTAATCATTCAATACGCAACCCTCTTCCTAACTAGACTGCATTATGTATCTTCGCCAATATATATTTAGGAATAACTTTAATGAAGATATATCTCTCTCAAGAAGGTTTCGAAACTACATTAAAAGGCTTGGAACTTTTTTTTGTTATTATATTTCCATACTCTTTC